>OW240915.1:281256338-281485685 GCA_933207985.1 Pelobates cultripes | reverse complement strand
TTTGTAATTTTATTGATTGCCAGATTAAATCTTAATTCATCATTAGACTAAAGATTCCATTTTAAACGTATTCCTAATCTGGATTGTTGGATTTTAGATTTAATAATCTCTGTTTCTAGTTGTTGCGTAATTTGTGTTTTAGACACACTTTTAGAGAGTTAGTACTTACAGTTGCAAAGAAAAAGTATGTGAACCCTTTGGAATGATATGGATTTCTGCACAAATTGGTCATAAAATGTGATTTGATCATCATCTAAGTCACAACAATAGACAATCACAGTCTGCTTAAACTAATAACACACAAAGAATGAAATGTTGCCATATTTTTATTCAACACACCATGTAAACATTCACAGTGCAGGTGGAAAAAGTATGTGAACCCTTGGATTTAATAACTGGTGGAAAAATTATGTGAACCCTTGGATTTAATAACTGGTTGAACCTCCTTTGGCAGCAATAACTTCAACCAAACGTTTCCTGTAGTTGCAGATCAGACGTGCACAACAGTCAGGAGTAATTCTTGACCATTCCTCTTTACAGAACTGTTTCAGTTCAGCAATATTCTTGGGATGTCTGGTGTGAATCGCTTTCTTGAAGTCATGCCACAGCATCTCAATCGGGTTGAGGTCAGGACTCTGACTGGACCACTTCAGAAGGCGTATTTTCTTCTGTTTAATCCATCCTGTTGTTGATTTACTTCTATGCTTTGGGTCATTGTCCTGTTGCAACACCCATCTTCTGTTGAGCTTCAGCTGGTAGACAGATGGCCATAAGTTCTCCTGCAAAATGTCTTGATAAACTTGGGAATTCATTTTTCCTTCGATGATAGCAATCAGTCCAGGCCCTGACGCAGCAAAGAAGCCCCCAAACCATGATGCCCCCACCACCATACTTCACAGTTGGGATGAGGTTTTTTTTTTTTTTTTTAATTCTTTATTTTTGTAGTGCATAAGCTGATAACATGTTGTTGCGAGGTACCCCAAAGGCATTCCTCCAATGCACAATAGACATTTGAAACATAGAGGTACATACAAAATCAAGCACAATTTTTATATTTAGAGATAGTTTAGGTAATAAACAGTAGAGGGTCTAACAGCTGAGTCTGTCTCATAACTAACGGAGTATCAGGGCCGGCGCTACCTGTAAGGCGGACTAGGCAGCCGCCTAGGGCGCCCCTTGGGAGGGGGCGCCGTCAGGAGCGCCGGCCCCGCTTATCCTGCAGCCGCCCGAGCGCTCTGTATAGAGCCTCAGGCGGCTGCAGCCAGGTTTGCCCGGGCGGTGCGTCCATGAGGGCGGACCGCACCGCCCGGGCGCAGCCTGAGGAGAGGCTGACAGGAGGGAAACGCTCAGCGCTCCCTCCTGTCAGCTCCCTCTCTGTAGCATGGCCGAGCCCTGTATGGCATGGTCCGACCGGTACAGAGAGCAGCTGTCTCCTGTACACGGCCGGACTAACAGGAAGTGCACACTCTGTGTTCACTTCCTGTTAGTCCGGCCGGGTACAGGAAACAACAGCTCCCTGTACCGGTCGGACTATACTGGGCTCGGCCACACTACCACACAGGTAGGGGAGGGAGGGGGAGGAAAGAGGGAGGAAGGGGGGAGAATAAAAAAAAAAGAGAGGGAGGGAGGGGGAGAAGAAAGAAACAGGGAGGGAGGGGGGAGAAGAAAGAAACAGGGAGGGAGGGAGAGAAGAAAGAAACAGAGAAGGAGGGAGGGGAGAAGAAAGAAACAGAGAGAGAGGGAGGGGGAGGTTAAACAGGAGGAGGGGGGAGGTTGTTGTTTCAGGAGGGAGGGAGGGGGGAGAAGAAACAAGTTCAGGGAGGAGGGGGAGAAGAAAGAAACAGGGAGGGAGGGGGGGAGAAGAAAGAAACAGGGGAGGGAGGGGGAGAAGAAAGAAACAGGAGGAGGGGAGGGGGGGGAGAAGAAAGAAACAGGGAGGGAGTGGGAGGGAGAAGAAAGAAACAGGAGGAGGAGGGGGAGGCTGAAAGTACAGGAGGGAGGGAAGGAGGGGGAAGAAAGAAACAGGGAGGGGGAAGAAAGAAACATGGAGGGGAGGGGGGAGAAGGAAACAGGGAGGGAGGGGGAGAAGGAAACAGGGAAGGAGGGGGAAGAAAGAAACAGGGAGGGGGAAGAAAGAAACAGGGAGGGGAGGGGGGAAGAAAGAAACTGACAGGGGAGGGGGGAGAAATAAACTAACAGGGAGGTGGGGGGGAAAGAAACTAACGGGGGGAGACATTGACAGGGAGGGGAATTGATGGGGAGAGAGAAATTGACAGGGAGGGGGGAGTGACAGGGGAGGGAGGGGGAATGAGAGTAACAAGGGAGGGGGGGAGAAGAGAGTGACAAGGGAGGGGGGAGAGATTGACATCCATCACACACACACACACAATCACACACAATGCACCCCTTACACACAAAGACAATGAACCCCTTGCACACAGAAAAACACACAATGCATTACACACACAATGCATTACACACACACACGCAATGCACCCCTTACACACAGACTCACACACACTTCATCCCTTACATACACAGAAACACACCTTGCAGCCCTTACACATACAAACACAGATTCACACAATGCATTCCTTACACAAATCAGGACATCCCCTACACACTCCACCCCCTGTGAACAAACTCATTGGTGGAACATGAAGGTGGACCCTGGGACCCAGGCCTTGAGCTGTGTAAAGGGCCCCCAAAAAATGTAGCTGCTTCTCGTTCTCCCAGAACATTGATTTTTGTGACCACAGTTACAAACAGCCTCCAGAGATCCTGTTATACACCAGACCAGTGGAGCCAGACTGCAGCTAGAGCCCATCATCATCCTCATCTGGTTGTAAGTAGGTAATCTAGTATATTATTCGTGGCACTAATCTCTAATTTACCTCACATTAAAGAAACACTATAGTCCCCAGAACCACTGCACCTTAATGTAGTGGTCCTGGTGTCTATAGCTTGTCACTGCAGGCCTTTTAATGTAAACACAGCGGCACTGCAGCACTAGCGTTAGTTAACATGGCAGGTAATATGAGTGGGGCATTGTGATGTCACGGGGGGGGGGCGGCAAACTTTACATTTGCCTAGGGCGGCAAAAATCCTTGCACCGGCCCTGTTCCCAAGTAAGCAGATTAATCTCATAAGAGCAATCATTAGGCTGCTAGAGTAGGACCTGCCAATAATGGGGTACATTGACAGGCAGACTTATGCAATATATGATCATATAATGTCAACATATAACTTAGCCATTAGAATAGAATTAAATTTTCAACCAACCTAAAAGGTAATAGTTTTTTGACACAGTTGTCAGTAATTCAAAATTGTTTGTAATCCGTACACAAGAAAATTCCCGAAATGAACCTGTGGGAAATAATGTCAGGGAAATATCAGCTATAACAATACGGTCTTTCATCACCAGTAATTTAGCAAAATCATGAAACTTAAATGACTGTAATATCTTTGGTTACCAATAGGGGCACAATGCTTATTATTAGGCTAATCTGTTGAAATTTGTGAATTAGACATATGTCAGGATATTACATTGTATAACCTTAATCATTCGAATGTCATATACCCCCTATGTACAGTTCATATCATTGGTCTATAAAACAACCAAACACCCATCTCTGTAATCTAGTAAAATGAATGGTTGCGTTCGTGTGATTGCCTTAACAAAACATGCTATGCTTGTAATGTTTATACGAAAGTTGAGCCGAACGGCGCACGTGTAAATAGACAGGAGGTGTTAGCCGAATGAAAAAGTTTAACGAACGGGACCCCTACTGTGAAAACAATCAAGGTTCGCGGCCGTTGCTTTATGGTAGGGGTTAGACTTATGGTTTTAGGACCTACTAGTCGTGCCAAGAACAGACTGCCCGGACGTCGGAGGGAGGCCGTTGAGCGATGGATAGGAAGTGGTTAGGTAGTTAAGAACCAGTAGACCACAAGGAAACACAGGTACCAAACTCAAAATGGCGGACTGAACCATAAGTAACCCTCTTCAGACTCACCAGACCATCAACGGTAAGGTGAAAGACATTTGGCCACCCTTTTAAGGGAACTCAAGCCCCTCCCACAACTACAGGCCAAGGCCTTCACATACAGTTGCAAGAAAAAGTATGTGAACCCTTTGGAATGATGTGGATTTCTGCACAAATTGGTCATAAAATGTGATCTGATCATCATCTAAGTCACAGCAATAGACAATCACAGTCTGCTTAAACTAATAACACACGAAGAATGAAATGTTGCTATGTTTTTATTGAACACACCATGTAAACATTCACAGTGCAGGTGGAAAAAGTATGTGAGCCCCTAGACTAATGACATCTCCAAGAGCTAATTGGAGTGAGATGTCAGCCAACTGGAGTCCAATCGATGAGATGAGATTGGAGGTGTTGGTTACAGCTGCCCTGCCCTATAAAAAACACACACCAGTTCTGGGTTTACTTTTCACAAGAAGCATTGCCTGATGTGAATGATGCCTCGCACAAAAGAGCTCTCAGAAGACCTACGATTAAGAATTATTGACTTGCATAAAGCTGGAAAGGGTTATAAAAGTATCTCCAAAAGCCTTGCTGTTCATCAGTCCACGGTAAAACAAATTGTCTATTAATGGAGAAAGTTCAACACTGCTGCTACTCTCCCTAGGAGTGGGCGTCCTGTAAAGATGACTGAAAGAGCACAGCGCAGACTGCTCAATGAGGTGAAGAAGAATCCTAGAGTGTAAGCTAAAGACTTACAAAAGTCACTGGCAAATGCTAACATCCCTGTTAGCGAATCTACAATACGTAAAACACTAAACAAGAATGGATTTCATGGGAGGATACCACAGAAGAAGCCACTGCTATCCAAACAAAACATTGCTGCACGTTTACAGTTTGCACAAGAGCACCTGGATGTTCCACAGCAGTACTGGCAAAATATTCTGTGGACAGATGAAACCAAAGTTGAGTTGTTTGGAAGAAACACACAACACTATGTGTGGCGAAAAAAAGGCACAGCACACCAACATCAAAACCTCATCCCAACTGTGAAGTATGGTGGTGGGGGCATCATAGTTTGGGGCTGCTTTGCTGTGTCAGGGCCTGGACGGATTGCTATCATCAAAGGAAAAATGAATTCCCAAGTTTATCAAGACATTTTGCAGGAGAACTTAAGGCCATCTGTCTACCAGCTGAAGCTCAACAGAAGGTGGGTTTTGCAACAGGACAATGACCCAAAGCATAGAAGTAAATCAACAACAGAATGGCTTAAACAGAAGAAAATACGCCTTCTGAAGTGGCCCAGTCAGAGTCCTGACCTCAACCCGATTGAGATGCTGTGGCATGACCTCAAGAAAGCGATTCACACCACACATCCCAAGAATATTGCTGAACTGAAACAGTTCTGTAAAGAGGAATGGTCAAGAATTACTCCTGACCGTTGTGCACGTCTGATCTGCAACTACAGGAAACGTTTGGTTGAAGTTATTGCTGCCAAAGGAGGTTCAACCAGTTATTAAATCCAAGGGTTCACATACTTTTTCCACCTGCACTGTGAATGTTTACATGGTGTGTTCAATAAAAACATGGCAACATTTCATTCTTTGTGTGTTATTAGTTTAAGCAGACTGTGATTGTCTATTGTTGTGACTTAGATGATGATCAGATCACATTTTATGACCAATTTGTGCAGAAATTCATATCATTCCAAAGGGTTCACATACTTTTTCTTGCATGATATACATATACATATATTTATGTAAAATTGTTACATAATAATTAGGTCATTTTATTAATTACAATTTGCGGGACCTGCCTGACAACCCAAGTCGAAAGTCGAAAGGGAGTTTAATTTGCTAGCACTATATTTAACCCTGTAACTTTCCAATACACCATAAAACCTGTACATTGGGGGTACTGTTTTACTCAGAAGACTTCTATGAACACAAATAGTGTTTTAAAAAAAACAAAAAACGATGATATCGTCAGTGAAAGAGAATTCTTTTGCATTTTTCACACACAAATGGCACTTACACTGATGATATAATTGTTGTGATACGTTTTACTATTTTGAAGTGCTAATATTTGTGTTCAGCGAAGTCTCCTGAGTATAACAGTACCCCTCATGTACAGGTTTATGGTGTTTTCAAAAGTTACAGTTCACAGGTAAATTCACAGTTAAAATGTCATGTAGAACTAAAAAAATAACATTTCTTATTTTCTCCTATTGTTTTATATTTTATTCATATTAGATTATGTTTCATAACTAAATAATTAATGCTAAATGAAAGCCCTGTTTTCCCTGAATAAAATTATATATAATAAGTGTGGATGCACTTAATATGAAAGAGGTTAATAACGGTTGGACAGACATATAGCGCAAATTCCAGGTTTTGTTTACGTTTTGTTTTGATCACAATGTGTACATTTGGCTCAGTCTTTAAGGGGTTAAGGACAGAGGTAACTGAACAAGTTATGACCAAAACAATACCTTTATTGACTACACGTTGCTCAATCATAATTTACCTCTGTTAAAAATGCACACACTTATTATATATCAATTTGTTCAGGAGAAACAGGGCTTTCAGATCTCAAGCTGGTTTTAGCTAAATTTGTGCCATTACAGAGAGAACATCTCTGAAGCATATCAGACTGGTCCCACCCATACAGGCAGTCCAGAGCCGAAATGCCAGCAAGTTTCCGCTGCACGAGAGATACGGCAACCCCAGATGATCATTTCAACCTTGTAAAGTATCATCATTGAGGTATAGCCAATATCCCTCTAGGCACCGTGAGCAAGGGGTCCACGTCTGGATTACCCTTTACACTTAAGGAGAGAAAAAAAGGGTAGCAAGAGAGGTGAGGACGGACAACAGCTCAAATAGTCTGCCCTTCGGTGGGTCCCCACTCAGATCTCATGCTGGTTTTAGCTCAACTGGTGCCATTACAGAGAGAACATCTCTGAAGCGTATCAGACTGGTCCCACCCATATAGGCAGTCCACATCCGAAATACCAGCAAGTTCCCCCTGCACGAGAGATACGGCAACCCCAGACAATCGTTTCAACCTTGTAAGGTATCATCAGTGAGGTATAGCCAATATCCCTCTAGGCACCGTGAGCAAGGGGTCCACGTCCGGATTACCCTTTACACTTAAGGAGAGAAAAAAAGGGTAGCAAGAGAGGTGAGGACAGACAACAGCTCAAATAGCCTGCCCTTCGGTGGGTCCCCGCTCAGACCTTAAGCTGGTTTTAGCTCAACTTGTGCCATTACAGAGAGAACATCTCTAAAGCATGTCAGACTGGTCCCACCCATATGAGCAGTAAATATCCTAAATCCAGCAAGTTCCATCTGCACGAGAGATACAGCAACCCCAGACGATCGTTTCAACCTTGAAAGGTATCATCAGTGAGGTTTAGCCAATATCCCTCTAGGCACTCTAGCCTAGTTTTTTTGCTCTCTATTATATTTACTTATCCCCTATATTTAACACACATATGCATATATAAGTTGTGAAAAATAATATGAAATCTAAAAAACAATGCCTCTTTCTCCTACTCATGTTTGGTCTGCACCAATTATGGTTCTGTTGAAGGTGGGTGGTCCTTCTCTGCTGTTTAAAATATGTTCTAGGCACAACTGAGACAATTAGTTCTCTACCCAGGTTTGGTAGATATCGGGTGAAAGATGTAAAAAAAACAATATAAATTATTGAGTAAGAATTACATTAATTCTTAAGAAGAATGACCCCATATTAAGCAATTGTACATTTTAAAAAACACCAGAAGAGATGATTTCCTAAAGAACAACTAGTGAAATCTGTCAAGAATCTCTGTAGTTTGCATTTTATTTGTGGATAAATCTTCTGCTTGAAGCTACAACAATTAAGTACAATCTTTACATGCCTTACTAAAAAATTCTTGGAGACTGCTCAGCTGGAGCACCCATCACAATGATTCTATGATGCATGGTGAGCTAAGGTGTGACTTACCAAACATTGTGCTTTTTAGCCCTAGGGTCAACAACAAGGTATTCCCAACTACGTTTAAGTGTTATCTATCAATGTAGCTTTTTTATATCCCATGTTACCTATTGATTAGTGATCCTTTCTCTCCACTGCTTTCCTGCTCCTGTAATGTCAAAGCACTGAATGATGAGTCACAGCATATATACTAGCTATCCAACAACTGAAACTTGAGTAGGTTAGACTCTGTCCAGTTCTCTCTGTGTCAAATATCTGGGGGAGTGGTGTTCTTTTATTATTTTTAGCATGTAGCAATTCATTATATTTAATTGGTAGTAATTGTATGTGGATTTACAGCAATAGCAATGTATGAAGCAATATTACAGTTAGGGAATTTGATTAAGCAATTCCTTATAGGAAGGTTGGGATCTGCTCAGTCAGCAATATTATATACAACTTTCTATAAATCAATAAAAAAACATCCACACAAGCAAACAAAAAAAGCAATAGTTCAATAGGGTTCATTGTCCCAGTCCCTTTATCTCTGCATTGTAAAACATTGCAATGTTAACACCACCTCTAGAGGCTTAAAATAGAATAAACAGTGGAAGATTGAGCTTCCTATACACAAATAAACCAAAGAAATTGTATAGAGTAGATCAGGGATAGGCAACCTTCGGGATTGCAGATGTTATGGACTACATCCCCATAATCCTGGCAAAGCATCATGGGAGGTGTAGTCCAAAGGGTCTGGAGTGCCGAAGGTTGCCTATGCCTGGAGTAGATCATATATTAAAATATGAGGTAGGCAAGCTCAGAAAAGGAAAATGCAATCAAAAGATCACTCGTCAATATAAAATATAAGTTAACCCCTTAAGGACAGAGGCAATTGAACAAGTTATGACCAAAACAAAATCAAAGCAATACCTATATTGAATACATGTTGCTCAACCATAATTTACCTCTGTTATATTAAATGCACACACACTTATTATATATCAATTCGTTCAGGAGAAACAGGGCTTTCAGATCACATTAAATTCCCACAAATTAAACCTCATTTCATATGAATAAAATCTAAAAATTATAGAAATTAAGGAATGTCATGTTCTACGTTGCATTTTAACAGTTATTGTCATAATACTGTTTCTATCTGTGATGTGTTTTTTCTGGCCATATACATGATAGCACAACAATGGGTAGCTCCTCCCTATGTCTAATTAAACAGGATGTAATTAAAAGCAGGCATAGGTGTGCACCCTAAAGCACAAGCACACGCCGCGTATATATATGTATGTATGTATATATATACACACACATATATACACACATACACACACTGCTGTGTGTGTGTTGTGTGAGGGTGCTGTTAATGTGATGTGTGTGTGACGGTGCTGGTAGTGTGCTATGTGGGTGAGGGTGTTTGTGTGTGCGCGCTTGTGAGGGTGCTGTTAATTCACTGTGTGTGAGGGTGCTGTTTGTGTGTGTGTGCGCGCTTGTGAGGGTGCTGTTAATGTACTGTGTGTGAGGGTGCTGTTTGTGTGTGAGGGCACTGGTAGTGTGCTGTGTGTGTGTTTGTTGGGGTCCTGTTTGTGTTTGTGAGGGTACTGTTAGTGTGCTGTGTGTGTGAGGGTGCTGTTTGTGTGCTGTGTGTAAGGGTGCTTTGTGTGTTTGTGAGGGTGCTGTTTCTGAGGGTGATGTGTGTGTGTGGGTGCTGTATGTGTGTGGGTGCTGTATGTCTGTGTGTGCTGTGTATGTCTGTGGGTGCTGTATGTGTGGTGGTGCTGTATGTGTGTTGGTGCTGTATGTGTGTGGGTGCTGTGTATGTGTGTTGGTGCTGTGTATGTGTGTGGGTGCTGTATGTGTGTAGGTGCTGTGCATGTCTGTGGGTGTTGTAAGTGTGTGGGTGCTGTGTGTGTCTGTGGGTGCTGTATGTGTATAGGTGCTGTGTATGTCTGTGGGTGCTGTTTGTGTGTGGGTGCTGTATGTGTGTGGGTGCTGTATGTGTGTTAGTGCTGCGTATGTGCGTGGGTGCTGTATGTGTGTAGGTGCTGTGTATATCTGTGGGTGCTGTATGTCTGTAGGTGCTGTGTATGTTTGTAGGTACTGTCTTTGTGTGGGTGCTGTGTGTGTGTTGATGCTGTGTATGTGTGTGGGTGCTGTATGTGTGTAGGTGCTGTTTATGTTTGTGGTTGCTGTATGTGTGTAGGTGCTGTGCATGTCTGTGGGTGCTGTATGTGTGTGGGTGCTGTATGTGTGTAGGTGATGTGTATGTCTGTGGGTGCTGTATGTGTGTGGGTGCTGTATGTGTGTAGGTGCTGTGCATGTCTGTGGGTGCTGTATGTGTGTGGGTGCTGTATGTGTGTAGGTGCTGTGTATGTGTGTGGGTGATTGTGATTGTGCAAGAATATGCCCCCTCCCTTCTTACTTTATGTAGGGAGGGAGGATTCTTGTTCCTTGCTGCCTTCCCTGGTGGTCTAGTGTAGGTGGAGGTAGATTACTTAATATCCACCCTCCCTTTTCACCTTATGCCTGGGAGGGGGGATCCTCTCTGCCATCCTTGGTGGTCCAGTGGTGAGTGAACTCTAGCCTGCTGGGCTAGAGTTCACTCTCGCGAGATCTGAGCGTTGCCGCGGCAATGCTCAGATCTTGCAAGGGGAACCCAGCAGAGCTGCCGGCAATAGCTCTGCAGGTCCTCTCCTGCCTCCCTCACTGCATGTGGGTCGATGGGGAGGGAGGCTGAGAGCAGATCCTGAGATCTCCCCTGCCAGTCTCACTCCATAGGCGTGCCGCGGGGATTAGGGTGTGCCTATGAAAGTAAAGTAAATACCCCCTCCTACATCCCTGTCCCTCACTCTTTTTGTTCCTGTCCTATCCCAGATAGAACTAAGAATCTAGTCTTTCAAGGCTAAAACAATTTTCTTTTTGGTTACCTAAGGGTTTTTACTCTTTGCTCCAAGGGAGTTCAGCCTCTCTTCTTTGGGAAGCTTCAGAACACGGCCCTGCGCAAAGGTGTTCCCTGAATATACCCCTTTAGTGATCAGTGGTTTACTTGATTGGACCCTAGGGGTAGCAATATATATATGCCTTTATCGATTCCTGCAGTGACCTAAGGGGTAGCAGGTTGGGCAATCATTTTTCACACATGAACATTTTTTACATGTATGTGCCAATATCTGAATATATATATATATATATATATATATATATATATAAAACTCAGAATTCATATTACAGTGTCACAGTGTGAAATAAATATTGTGCTAATATTGTGTAAATACGTAATAAAGTGCCAAATAATAAAATAAAAGCAATAACCTGTGTATGAGTGACAATGTCAATATAGAACTCCTCTTTTCAGTGTACAGATATTTTAAACAAATGCTTTACATACAATCAATATGAACCTTGGCAAACTCATAAATTTACTTATCAATGATAATATTTTTTCAGAATGTTCCCCTTTTTTTATTGTCAAAACCTAAATAATGTACAAACTGCATTGCTACCTAAACATATACATAATGGTTTGAATATATACAATTACATATATAAGACATACAAACATTAATATCAGCCATCCTTACTAGGAGAAAAGGACAACCACATTTTCTCTTAATGGAAAATCAGAATATAATTGTGGCGGACTGCCTGGCACCCCGACTAGGTGCCTCCGCCAATCGCTGCTTCATAGTGCTTGCCGAGTACCACAAGCACCGCACCAGACAACATCAGCACTGTAGCCCCCACTTTCAGCGTCTCTACCCACCCTGGACCGAAGACCAGGGTCCAGCTTCTAGTGCGTAGACCTCTCCTCCAAGAGAGTGTAGCAATATGCTCTTAAAAGAACAAGTGATTATAACCCAGGGGAGTATAGTGATATAGCAATCCCCAGAGTAGATACAGCTGTTCCCCCCACACATGAGGTAAGACTCTCCCCCCCTGGACCTGAGAGTAAACCAAAGTAGAAACAAATACAAATTATATTGACTATTAGATCCAGGACACTCCCATAAATAATAAGATAATCCCTCCCCTGTGTAGCAGAGCGCTAGTCTAGCAGGCACTTTTCTCCACTGATTTTCTCCAAGATGACTCAGGAACAAAGAAGATACTTTACAGGAACAGCTAAATACAGCAAGGCAAGACAAGATTCTCGCATCACCTCACCAGTAACTGGACGACACTCAGTTTGGAGGGAACAACTCAACGTTTAAAGGTGGCACACTGCCTTTTATGTGATTTTCCCCACAAGGTTACCGCCTAGGTGGAACTTGTCAGGGCACCGAGACACAAAGTTCACAGACCAATGAAACAGGGTTATATATAGAGGCACTCCCATACAGTATGTGCCTAGTAGATAATTGAGGTAGATAATGTAATAACTAAATTATCTCCAGGCAGGAAAACCACATATTTCACAAGATTCCAGAAGTACCCCAAAAACATTACATATCTCCATAAACTGTTCATCCCTGGATAGCTCTAATCTGGGTGAACAACATATCAAAAAATTACCCAGATCACAGCAGGGGTTTAGGAACTCATTGGAAGTCCCTTTTGACCGACCCAAAATAGTTCCATAGAATTAGGCTGTGCAGCCGGTCTATCTTTTCAGTCACATAATGTGTAAATTGCACAAACGACTCAGTTCGTGAATAACTTCATTAGATGTGCCTGGTTCAGTAGATGGTTTCTACCGAATAGTGCCTCATTCGTGAACTTCTAGGTGAACTTAGGTGGAGGTGGAAGTCCCAGAGCTGTTCGCGCTGTCGAGTGTCCAATTTTAGTTCCATGCACTCAACGACCAAACACCGCTGCCTTTGTTTGTGTCCCAAGATGGCCGCAGCCACATGTTCGTCTATACGAATGGTGACCACCCAGCCGACCGCTTAGAACATTCGTATGATTACAGTTTATGGAGGTGTGAACTGAGTTAATGAGCGGCACACACCATAGCTGGGTGGTCTACCATTCGGTAGTTTGTTCGGTTGTTGAACAAAACCGTGGGAGTCACTTAAAGAAATGGATGAATGCACAGAAAACATATATTTTTACAAAACCCCAAAAATATATTTAAACCCACAAAACCACCACAAAAGTTAAATCCCCTGATAGCCCCAATTTGGGTGACCAACAGATCCAAAAATCACCCAGACCAGTTCAGGGGTTCAGGAATTTCCTGGAAGTCATTTTTTGACCGACCGCACGCATGGTCCCATGCCCAAAACAGTTCCAGAGAATAAGGGCTTGCAGTCGGTCTAGTTCGGTAGTTCACAATATAACAGAAATACGAATGCAACCAGTTTGTATGTATACTTAGTCTGTGTCTCTTGTTCGGGAGTGTGTTTCCACTGAACGCAGCTTTTCTCAAGTGAATCCAGTTGAATGTACGAAGAGATGGAAGTCCGAGCGATGTTCGTGACATCGAATGTCCGATTATAGTTCCATGCACTCGACGACCAAACACCGCTGTATGTGTTCGCGGCTAAAGATGGCCACCGCCACTATGTGTTTGCACATACGAACAACGGCCACCCAGCTAACCACTTAGAATGTTGCGGTTAACCATACATCAGGGAGGTTAATGGGCTGCACACTCCTGTTCTGGGTGGTCCAACTGTTCGATAACCAAACAGAATAAGTACAATCCATTCAGTAAGCCCCATATACCGAACCATAACAGGGAAAAGGCACGAACAAAGCCTTTTCACAGTCCTAAACCAAGGTCTAATATATGGCCATAGTCCTGGGGCCCATGCAGGCCCCACCTGGCAAGCAGACCCCACCAAGAACCAGTGGCAAGGTTACTCTTTCCACAATAATCTTTTGTAGTTTATATGGACTAGAATTTTTATTTATTCTGGTCTTGAGAGAAAATTAACTTACGTTATGTTGCTGCTACTAATCTGCTAATTAATGATTCCCAAATCCTGTTTTTATTATAATCAATTATGTTAATAATAGCAAAATGCTTTTCCATTTTTAACTGATATATGGTTTGAGATTTGATTTTGGGCCATGATGGACTAATTGAACTCTTCCATTTTTTGGCTTTTAGATGCATCAATAATGTTTGATTTTCCTTTGACATGTTTGGCCAGTTAAAATGTAGCAGAAATGTATCAGATTCTAAAGGAATTTCTACTTAGCAGCTATTTAACACCTTGTAATAATTTTTTATCAAATTTAGTCAGTACATCGTCTTTCTAAGTTTCAAGATTTCAGCCATTCATCTAAGGAGATATCCGTAGCGGAACGCTGATCTCTTACAGACTATTTCCGTTGGTAATCCTAGTGTGGCTCAGGAACCCATAGTTAACCCAGGAGAACATCCAGTCAATAAAATAATCCAATAGAGTAGCAGGCACGATCAGTAATATAATCCAGCAATATCCCATCACGTTTCCCAATACCTGGACGACACACAGTATCAGGAGCAGAACTGAACTTTAATCACACAACCCCTGATTTTATGCAAGCCTCCCATGCAAGGGAGACACACACAATAATTAGTACAGTAACCAATTAGGTATAAGGTACAACCCACACATCTCTTCCCCTCAGATTATCAGTTAACATAATTAAAAGGCACACAATTTTCCCCAAGTTCTGGATGTACCCCAAATACCTAGATAGCCCTGATCTGGGTGAGCAACATACTCAAAAATCACCCAGATTGGACCATGGGTTCGGGAGTTATGGAGGAATAAAGTTTTGACCGACAGCACAGGAAACAGTAGCTGAAAACAGTTCCATAAGTTTTGGCCTTGCGGTCGGTCTCTTTTTGTGTTTTAAAAGTCCCGAACTATATGACATCCAGGGCTGAGATGGTATTCGGATGAATCACCTGGTTTGTGGGATTCATCCTACTGAACGGCAGGCCGTTCGTGAGTTTCAATCGGTAGTTTCTGGAGCCCTGGAGGTCTTAGCGGTGTTCATGTAGTCGAGTGTCCGATTTGAGTTCCAGACACTCGATGACCAAACACCGCTGTTCGTGAGTTAAGATGGCCGCCGCCATCTTGTGTTCATGCTTTTTACAGCGGAATGCAATGGACGAACAAGGAGGTTAATTACAGCCACACTTCTCTTCCAGGGTGGAGTGGCTGTTCGGTACTTTATTTGTATGCCGAACGAGGTGATCCAGTACAGTCTTTTGAGCTTTATCCTGACAACCAGATGAATGCTTAAAAGTACAATAAATACCATTTGAAAGTCTTGTGGCCAAACAGCCGAATGATAATGAATATGATGTACAGTCTGATGTCTCTGCTATACAATATGGCCTCGGCTGGCTCTTAAAGGGCCAGCATTAGTCCAATCCAAATCCATTATGCCCAAATGCATTCCTGAAAGGCAATACATCACAGAGTCCGTAGTCACAGGGCAGGAGGCGGGCAAGCATCCCCCTCCAAAAGCTTATGGCAAACTCCCTTAAAGGGGTGAGTTTGCTACAATATCTTTCTCCAGATCTTTTTCCCAAGCCTTCTTTGTGGTAGGCTCAATTACTTTTTTATCTTGTTTCATCATATGTAAAAATCTGGTAATGACTCTAGAAGGGAATGGATGGGTATAAAAAAACCTTTAAAGCATTTTAAAACTTAGAATTAAATGATAATAAATGTTTATTTTAAAAGTGTTTCCCTCTTAAGTACGTAAAGAGATCTTTATCATGTAACCAAAAATCTATCTGTAATTTATTAAAGGCTTTCACCTTTCAAAATAGTGATACAAGATGACTGGGTCAGTGTATCTCCAAAACGGCAACTTGTGGGGTATTCCCAGAATGCAGTGGTTAGTACCCACAAAAGTGGTGCAAGGAATGACAATCAGTGAACCACTGATGGGCCGAATGGTTCTTATCTGCCGTCGCATTCTATGTTTCTATATAAGATAAGGCCAGGGACTAACGAAAGTATTTAGAAAATTGGGCAGACTAGATGGGCCAAATAGTTCTTATCTGCCGTCACATTCTATGTTTCTATGTTTCTAACCAGGGTCAAGGTTATTGTCGTCCAAGGCTCATTGATGCACGTGGGGAGCACAGGCTAGACTGTTCACACATAAGAGCAAATGTAGCTCACATTGCCAAAAAGTGTAATGATGGCTGATGGCGAAAGTAACCTCGCCACTGGTACTTGGAGGGGCCTGCTTGCCAGCCTCTTGCCCCATGAATATGGGCCCTGCAAAAAGACATGTTAAAAAGTGACTTCCATGGAAAAACCAAACCACTGAACCGATCTTGGTGATTTTTGGATATGCTGGTCACCCAGACCAGGCTATCCGAGGATGTGACTCTTGTGGGGTTTCCATGGATCTTTGGGGTACATTTGGGGTGTTTGTAAGTTGTGTGTTTTTCTGTACCTCGAGATAAATAATTATCCCTGAGACACAGAGGAGGAGTATGTTAAAAGTATTGCTTGTCTGTGCCTCTTCCCCTCCCCCTTTTTCCTGTCCCATTGTTTCCTCAGCAGGGTGTTGTCCCAGGGACACTGCCAGATGAATTTAAACGGGCTGCTTTGTCCCTCCTCAATCTCTCATCAGCCTTTGCTATTGTCTGACCCCACCCTTCCTTGTACCATAGTGCTCTATGTAACCTATTGTATGTAAATGAAGCTGTTGGGGGTTTAAATCTATGTATAAATTGTAAGTGCTGGCTTGCATTATACAAACCTGCTTACCCCTTCATGACGTCTTAGCTCATGTTTGGGGGATTGGAAAGCTACACTCTGGGGATTACTATAATCACTATACTCCCCAGGGTATAATCACTAGCTCTTGTAAGAGCTTGTTCTTGCTCCGCTCTCTGGAGTAGGAGAGGTCTGCCCACTGGAAGCTGGACCCTAGTCTTGGGTCCAGGGTGGGTGAAGGACCGTGAGACCCCGGCGTAGGGCATCGATGGAAGTGGGGTCTGCAGTACTTATGGTGTCTGGTGGAGTAATTGGAGCCTTTGGAAAGCACTAAAAGCATCGATTGGAGTGCCAACGGTCCGTCACAATGACCATGATAAAAAAGTGTTAAACCACACAGTGCATTGCACTTTGTTGCAGATAGGGCCAATGATGAAGTGCCCATGATGACCCCTGTCCATTGCTGACTGTACCTTCAAGAGTCAGAACTGGACCATGAAGCAATGGAAGGTTTCCAGGTCTAATGAATCACATTTTCTTCTAGATCATGGCTGTGTGTGTGTGGCTTGATACAAAATGGGAAGAAGGCAGGCCCTTTAAGGCATATTCAGTTACCAAACATTACATGATAACCTATAATGTATTGCTCTTCTTGGTAAAGGTAGACAGAAATTCCAAAGTGCAAGGTGATAAAACAAGTTTAAATATAACTTAAGGTATAAGAACAGCTGGTTCCCACATTAACCAAAAGTGTGTATGTAGAAAAGAAAAACAGGATACAGCTTTAATATCAGGAATAGAACATTAACAATACATATAATATAATATTGAATAGTGTAAAATTGCACTGTGATACGTAGCATTTAACAAAACAATTTGAGTATTTAATCATCTCAAAGGTGCCTCCACAGACATAATTTTCATAATTGTTGCTCTATTTTTTTCACACATAGTCCCCTTATTTCAGGGTCTCAAATGCAATTGCACAAATTAACACAATCATAAATAAAATTTAGATTTTCAATACTTTGTCGAGGATACTTTGAAGGCAATGACTGCTTGAAAACTGGAATGCATGGTCATCACTAAATGCTGGGTTTCCTCCTTAGTGATGCTTTGACAGGCCTTTACTGTAGCTGTCTTCACTTGTTGTTTTGTTCTTTCTGTCTTAAGTTTTGTTTTCAGCAAGGGAAATGCATGCTTGATCGGGTTGAGATCAGGTGATTATTCCAATTATTTGCCTTAAAAATTCCTGGGTTGCTTTCTTGGCATGTTTTGGGTCATTGTCCATTTGTAAAGTGAAGTGCGGTACAATCTCCTTTGCTGAATTTGTCTGAATCTGAGCAGATAATATTTCCCTATACATTTCAGAATTCATCCAACTGCGTCTCTATCTTCTTTCACATCATCAATAAATACACTAGTTACCCAGTGCCACAGGAAGTCATGCATGCCAATGCCATCACACTGCCTCCACCGTGTTTTACAGAGGATGTGGCATGCTTCGGATCTTGAGTCTTTTCTTCCCATCATTCTGGTACAGAATGCTGTTCCAAAACTGGGCTGGCTTGTTCATATATTTTTAGGCAAAGTTTAATTTGACCACCATGTGGTGAACCCTCTGTATTTGCTCTTGTGAAGTCTTCTCTTCATGGTAGATTTGGATAATGATATGACTAAGTCCTGGAAAGTATTCTTTCATTGGCTATATGCTGTAAATTAGTTTTTCTTTGCCATGGAAAGGATCATATGACTCCCCCTGTCCTATCCTTTTCTTCTTTTGAAGTTCACACTGTCCGCCTATTTAAACCCTCTAATAACCCTCCCCGGTTATTCTAGACTATTCATTGAGCACTTTTCTTCCTGGCTTCCCCACTTCCTCTCATCTAGCACTCCTTCCCTTATACTTGGGGATTTCAATATCCCAATCAATAACCCCAATTGCACTGATGCCTTTCGCTGCTCTCTGTAACCTCCTCCTTTGGCCTTACTAAATGGTCCAATTTAGCAACCCATACAGCAGGAAACACTCTTGATCTTGCCTTCACCAACCTCTGTACTGCCTCTAATCTATCCAATATTCCTTTTCCTCTATCTGACCACCATCTGCTGAATTTTGACATTGGCATACCTAAGACCCAATTGACACCATCGTCTGAACATCACTCTCACAGAAACCTCCAATGTCTTGACCTAGGGCATTTCTCCACTAATCTTCAAACTCTCCTTTTACCTACCTCAAACCTCACCTGTCCTAGTTCTGCAACCTCCTTCTACAATTCCACCCTCTCCTCTCAACTAGACATCATGGCACCTTGTACATTTAAACACCGCAGGCCCCCCCAACAACAACCCTGGCACACCAAGCTCACTCGATACCTCCAAAAATGCTCCAGAACTGCTGAACGCTGTTGGAGAAAGTCTCACTGTGCCTCTGACTTTCTCCACTATAAATTTATGCTGAGCACATACAGCTTGTCTCTTTCCTCTGCAAAAGTTAATTACTTCAATACCCTCATAACCACACTCTCCCGCGAACCCAAACGACTATTTCACACATTTAACTCTCTTCTTCGCCCTGCTGTTCCTCCTCCACCTACTAACTTGACCGCCTCAGACTTTGCAACTCACTTCACTGACAAGATCTCTACAATCAGAGAAGAGATCTCTCATCGTTCTTCTTCCCCTTACAATACTTCCCCTAACTTAACTCCCTCTGCTGTTCTATTTTCATTCGAACCCGCTACATTGGAAGAGGTTTCTGCTCTGCTCCAGTCCTCCTGCCCCACCACCTGCTCCCTAGATCCAATTCCCTTGCATCTCATCTGTACTCTGTCTTCTTCTCTTTCTCCACCTCTCACTAAAATTCTCAATCTCTCTCTCTCCTCTGGTATATTTCCATTGCCCTTCAAACATGCAACTGTAACCCCAATTCTAAAGAAGACCAATCTTGACCCTAACTCCCCATCCAACTATCGTCCTATCTCGATACTTCCTTTTGCATCCAAGATCCTTGAAAAAATTGTGTATGCGAGATTGACAGACTTCCTCGAGTCCAACTCTCTTCTAGACCCGCTTCAGTCTGGTTTCCGTGCTAAGCACTCTGTGGAAATGGCAATGACCAAAATATCCAATGATCTACTCGCTGCAAAATCTCGTGGTCACTACTCTATCCTAATTCTCCTTTACCTGTCTGTAGCTTTTGACACACCACAACCAAGCAGTCAAACTGGAACAGCATACAATAAATCCCCTCAAGAACAATACAAGGCTCCATTTTGAGGGTCAAGCAAAAACAGACCAGAGCTGTGGGTTTATTGTTCCTATATATACATTATTACACATTAGTACCACCCACAGGGTTTTGTAAAACAACCAATAAACACGTCTAAAATACTCAGACACTCCCACACAAAATCCTCCCCTCTGCCTGTGATACAATTACCTTACACAATGGGTTAATGTAATTATCACAGGCAGAGAAATACAGTTTTTCCACATTATTCATAACTTTAAAAGTATGCATCACATTTACATTTTCAAATGTCAAAATCATCCAAATTGGTCCATTGGTTCAAAAGGTAGATCGAAGTCCTTTGTGACCAAAGGAAGCATGGCTTTTCTGCCCAAAACCAGTTCCACAGAGTCTTCTATCCTGGAGATAATTGGGAAGTAATCCAATTATCTCCAAGCACAGAGGCAAAACTCCATTAAGCACATGGCAGTAAAAAGACAGTAAAATACAATAAAATACACAAGGTTACATTTATTACATAAAATACAGACATGCAACATATCCCCAGATAGCTTAGGTCTGAGCGCACATTATTACTGAATGGCGCTCAGACCACACACATACAGTTCAATTGCCATGGAGCCAAAGTCTTTTATTACACAAATAGGCTTCATGGCATAGCTATCTGGGTTATATGAGTTCATTCAGTAAATCCGAGAATCTACCGAACGCCAGGGCAGATATACATGAATAGACCTTTCTACATAGGAAAATAAAGTATTTAATTGCCGGTCCATAGTCAAAAGGCAGCAGGCAGGCAACCAGGCTCCTCCAATGCACAGTGGTGAGATTGGGCACGTCACACCGGGTAACCGGCAGCCAAAACCCACGAGAATGCAGCCGAGGGGAGGGTGGGTGAGCATGTGACAGGACAGGAAGAGACAGGGTGGCACAGGGCGAGCCAGGAGAGACAGAAGGGCATATCTAATAACCAACTGTGGCGAAAGTAACCTCGCCACTGGCTTTTGGAGGAACCTTTTTTCCAGCCTTCTGCCCTGTGACTATGGCCCCTGTAATAAACTATGGTTAAAGACACTTTGTGAAGCGACACTTCGAACTCCTGAAGTGGCACTTCGAACTCCTGAAAGGGTTTGAAGCAGTCGGCTGGCATTCGAACACTTGGCGGTGGCATCTTAAACCTCTAGCATAATGAGCGGCGTTTGGTCGTCGAGTACATGGAACTCAAATTGGACAGTCGACGGCGTGAACCCCGCTAAACACATACCTTCCAGTGATGTTCGCCCATTCGAATGGGAATTGAACGGCGTTCGGTGGGAATAAACTCCCAAACGAGAGACATAAACTGAACCTACTCCCAAAGCTATATGTTCGGTATTTTATATGCTATTTCGAATTACTGAAGTACCTCCATGGATATCCTGAACCCCTGAAGCAATCTGGTTGATTTTTGGATATGTTGTTCACTCAGATCAGGGCTATCAGGGGATATAATAGGGATTTATAGGGTTTCCATGAGTTTTAGGGTTACTTTGGGGGTTTTCAAAAAATTTGCGTTTTTCTGCCTAGAGATAATTGAGTTAATACAGTATCTGACTCAATTATCTCCCAGGCAGAGGGGATGGATTGTATGTTTGTATATGAGAGTGTCAGGCATTTAAACATTGTTGTTATTGGTCTGTGACTTTATACCGTAGTTCCCCACAGTTCCATGTGGGAGTACCCCTTGCATAGACACTTGCATAAAAGGCCAGTGTGGCTACCAATAAATCAGTTCCTGCTTACCCTCAACATAGAGTCTTATCTCATGTGTGGGGGAAACGGCTGTATCTACCCTGGGGATTGCTATTTCACTATACTGCCCTGGGATTATAATCACTAGCTGTTCCTGCTATGCTCTCTGGAGTATGAGAGGTTCACCCACTAGAAACTGGATCTTGGTTTTGGGTCCAGGGTGGGTGGAGGATGGCGAGTTCCCAGCCAAGTTGTAACGCTGGAAGTGGGGACTACGGTGCTTATGGTGTCTGGTGGAGTGCTTGGAAGTACTTGGTGAGCAGTAGGAAGCAGCGATTGGCGAAGGCCCCCGGTCTGGGTGCCAGGCAGTCCGTCACACCAACCATTACAACCATAATGGTATCTGACAAGTTTATAAGCACTAATAAAGGATCTTTATTAGTGTTCCTTAATATAAAGGATCTTGGTAGTTGGGTACTCTACCAGCAGGGATATTCACTAAAGTTAATATTTAAGGTCAAAATATTCAAACTGGAAAGTTTTCTATGTCAACTACGTTTTCAGTTTGACTACTCTGGCCTGACATCTGTAATTCGCTGTTAAATTACATTGGATTCTCAATTCAGTAAATAACCAAATGTTTTTTTAAAAAGTGCTCCTTGCTAAGAGGGCGCTTAGATATATTGTAGAAATGTCAGTCTATCAGCTGCTACCACACCTATGTGAGAATCTCTTAACCCACCAATGATAATAAAACAGTGTAAACAAAGAGCTAGGAGGTGCAATCCTCCACCATACCCTTCAGTGTAGAACCAAATGTTTGTGTGTTCTTTTAAGTTAAAGGAACACTATAGTCGCCTAAATTACTTTAGCTTAATGAAGCAGTTTTAGTGTATAGATCATGCATCTTAGGTTCTACTGCTCAATTCACTGTCATTTAGGAGTTAAATCACTTTGTTTCTGTTTATGCAGCCCTAGCCACACCTCCCCTGGCTATGATTGACAGAGCCTACATGTAAAAAAAAAAAAAAAAAACAGTTTCCACTTTCAAACAGATGTAATTTATCTTAATTGTATCTCTTGCTCTGTAAATTGAACTTTAATCACATACAGGCGGCTTGTGCAGGGTCTAGCAAGCTATTAACATAGCAGGGGGTAAGAAAATCTAAATTAAACAGAACTTGCAATAAAGGAAGGATAAAATTTAGATAACGCTTTACAGGAAGTGTTTAGGAAGGCTGTGCAAGTCACATGCAGGGAGTTATGACTAGGGTTCATAAACAAAGTGATTTAACTCCTAAATGACAGATAATTGAGCAATGAGGCTGCAGGTGCATGATCTATACACCAAAACTGCTTAATTAAGGGGGCAGGGCCGGACCGCCATGCTGGCAGGTCGCACAACAGAAAGACTCCTGCAACTTTGCCCTATTTTCGCATGTAAACCCGATTTAATACCCACCAGACAACTAGCAACGGTGACCCTGTGTAAGCAGCTACCCTGGTCCCAAGGAGAGGCTTGTTGCAAAGTTCTAGTCCCTCAGAGGGGCGCTGTCTGTCTCCCACGATGGGGAGCGCTCGGGCGGTGTGGAGTGGACGGCTGCTGCCCTGCTAGCTGGCCCACCAGCGGTACGAGCGACACAAGAGGCTAGGGGGATCTGGCCTCATTCCCCCCCCCCTTGGGGGTAATCCCGGTCCCCACCCTGGGCCCGCCAGCGTGCAGCAACAACAGCATTCCAGGCTGAGACAGAACCCCAACACTCGGAGGCCGCATCCAAAATGGCGGGGACCGCGTGCAGAGTCACCCAAGTCGGCGAGCAGACAGAAGCACCCGCCTCACACTGGCAACAATCAGTGCCAAGACCCACTCCGGGTCTAGCCAGAACCACGCCGCACCAATACAGGCAGCGGCACAAGCGAGCAGAGGAGACCGACACCAGCGATCTGCCTATCAAGCACACCTACATGCATCTACAGAATGAGCCCGCGAAAAGTGAGGCCCTGCAAACTGATCCTCTTGTTGCACCGCGAGGATGCCGACCCACACGAACCAAAAGCTGCGAAATCAACCTGAAAACAGCATGGCACCAGGGATTTAACTCCCGACTGATGCAGACGCTGCATTAATTCGCAAGTACATCACAAGATCACTCTGTCACTTGCCTGGACTGTGCTTAACATGGCAATTCCTAAGCTTTTGTCTCTCTGCTACCAATACACCTCACAGGCAAGCCTCCTAGCACACTGGCACAGACTTTCACCTGGCAGGTGGGGGGTTAACCTGGGGTGGAAAAACTCACGAATGTAACATAACTAGTCTGTACAACATGACACTATCACGTCTCATTCAGATCTTCTTAGACACACTACCTGTTCTTTTACATTGAGACTGTTCACGCACTCCGTCTAAGCTAAATGTTAACACTAATCTTCACATGCCTAGCCTGTTGATGACACTCAAGCAACTAACCATAAAATTGTGCAAGCTTTATCATACCCTTACTGTTATAAATGTTTGGAAACAGCACGGAGGGTTGCCGTTGGGGTACCCCATGCGCACTGTTCAATCACATGCACTACAAAAAAATAAATTTAAAAAAACTGCTTAATTAAGCTAAAGTTGTTTTATGTACAATTAACCAGTAATCACTCTGAGCAATACCCTGTTCTTTTAACAAACCCAGAACTGAACCACAATGATTTGCTGTCTTAAAAAAGAGCATGTGGTAGAATACTTTTAAATGGAAATATTTACTAAGCACCTTATTTTATAACTAACACATGTTTATGCCTACATATTCAGACTGGCACTAAACGAAGAGTGCTTGTATTATTTTTATTAATAGACATACATGTTGATTCATACAAACCAAAAAAAATATGTTTTAATTACATAATTTTATATCATTTGCCTTTGCAAAAACTATAACGTTTCCTCCTAAAACCAATCTGACTCCAAACTTGGAAAATAGCACCATCTAGTGGCGAATTTAGGAACAATTTCAGTCAAATGTGAAATAGACATTAATATATGGGGAAGCATACAATTAACAAAAACTACATAACTCACCTTTCTGTTTTTCAGTCTCTGATAATATGCTCCATTCATGTGGACCTTTAACCTGCAAACTGAAGCTGTACAATAAACTCTCATAATTGACTGCTAATCAATAACTCTCATTACCACCATTGCCTCCCAAATAATACACCAGACACCTTCTATAATGGATAATGACATACACCAGAGCTTTATTAACATATCAATCTTTAACATTATCCATAACACTTATAGGATATAGGTTCTACAGTAGGAAGAAAAAACAAACATCATAGTGTACTATCTTAGATAAATATTAGTGTAATATAAGTGTGTTGTGTTTCACCTCCTCACTTTATGTCTTTCCACCTGTGATTGTTAAGGGTGTTTTCTATTGTATTATCCATAACACTGTCAGATGTTGAGCGGATGCCCAACAGACAGTTCTTCAACCTCCTCCTTGCGCTGCCAGGGAGGAATATGTACACATGGTGAAGCCAGTCAACCAGACAGGGCCCCTGTGATGGACAGTCAATGTGGCCTCACCACTGCTCCAAATCAACATTGTTTCCAAAAACATCCCTGCAATCAAATGCAAACATTACACACACACATACCCCTGTAATAAAACATTTAAATTATATACAAGCACTCCTTCATTCAAACACCAACACAATACACAAAAGCACTCATGCATTTAAAAACCAACACTACATACAAACATTACAAACATGCAAACATTACACACAAATAAACCATTAATTTCCAATGTCAACAGTTGACACAAACACACCCCTACATGCACACAAATACTTCATACACAAACATTCTTACAGTCAAATGTATAAACACTGCTCACAAATACAAGCCTGCAATGATGGGCAAATGGTAGATCTCCACCTGTCATAGCATTAGAGAGGGGGGGGGCAAAAAACTTTTACACCAGGGTCCCCTCTACATTAGTTCCGCCACTGGTTTACAGGTTATGATAAGCACAAAAGGAAAGATTTTGCAAAGTGCTCTGTTCTAATAAGTGGTTCAAAGTGTAAAAGAGAAAGACTCTTCAGTGGAATGTGCCTGCTGGTTATCCACTGGTTTCCATGGCGATTGGCTCATTTGTAATACTTTGGAACACTTTTTAGAGTAGATCAATTTGAAAAATCTCTTTCAGAAATGTTATTCATGCCAGGTAAAAGCCAATGGCATTTTCAGTGTTATTTAGTTGAGAAAAAAATTATTGGGAATTCAAAATAAATTTGGAATTAAAGGCCAAAGAAGTTGAAACGGTAACATGACTGAGTTGGACAATTTTTCAAGATCAGCTAGTTTGGATGTAAATTTGAATTTTCATTCATTCTTACTTTTGTGAATAACCCAGTTTGTCCTACAATAGAGCCTTTGACAATTTCTGTGGCAAGTTGTTTTAATCCTCAGCCCATGGCCCATCTGACCATGGAGTTGTATGTTGTGTCAATGGATGAACATGAGTATATTTCTATATCTTCTCTATTAGAGTACTTTTGTAAGAAGATATTAATTATTTTAAAACAAAGGGTTGCATAACAAAATAACAAACTAAATCATAGGATATTTTCCAAACACATACCATTGAGTCTTCACATACAGACTTGCACAAGAAACACAAATGTGTATGTTTTATTAAAAAGTTAAATGTTTCACACAGGCATACTTGTCAAAGATTTTTATTCTATAACCTTGATGACCAAGAGTCTCTGGTTCAAAGACTTGGAAAACAGCACCACCTACTGATGACTGCAAGAAACAGTTCAGATATTTATATATACATCAATGTTGAAGCAAGTAGAGGATATTCATGCTTAGCTAGTGGAAATGCAGAAATGTCACAAATGAAATTATGAACATAAAGTGTCTTTAGTTTACATTTGTGCCAGTTTTGACTGCATGCACCATTTTCTTGTGTATAAACCAATTAGTAATTGTACATTTTAAAATGTTTAAATTTTTACATTGTACATTTTATTTTACAAATTTTCAGTAATGCACCAAAACAATCCATCTTTTCAGCAATTTGTATTCCTTGTTTGGAATTTATGATCCTTTCTTTTATGATTTTAGCATTAATTACTTTCACAAACAAGATTCAATTACTAGGCGAAACACATGCATTCACAATGTGGAGATCTTTTTTCCCTTAAAGGGACACTCCGTTGACAAACATAAAAATAAAAACCACAGTTTAGTAGATATGCCCCAATAAAATCATGCATGCATTTAGTTGTGTATTTTTTATTTTTATTTTTGGGTGGGGGGCAGGGGGTATATCTAAAAACAGCTTGCAAAAGTTTTAGATTTTTTTTTGTCTGAAGCCTTTCGAAGCTATCCCCTTCTAACCCCACCCAGATTTTCCATGGCTGTCCAATCACAGACTTACTAATGCAGTTCAATGAGAAGTCTTTGCAAGGTCGGTGCTGTGGGCAATTGCAGCCTCTTGAGTTTGAATTCATTTAGCTAACCAGACCTGGAAGTAACTGGATCTGTTGTCAGATTTAAAGCCAAGGGGGTGTAACCAGGTTAATTTGTAAAAGTGTCAATTTCTATTGAAATCTGCAATTATTGTAAAATGAAAAAGAAGACACACTCTTCACACATAAAGCCCTTCAGCAAGCTGATGTGTACCTTTACGGATCTAGGATCTAGAGGTTAGCTTTAAAGGTAAAACAATACAACGAATGCTGCTTACCTGTCCCAGAAAATTCACCACTCTTACAAGGGTGGAAACAAATTTGGGAAAAAGAAGTTGCACTCTTGCACCTCTTGTTTTATGCAATGGCATCTACAAATTTGTGAACTGAAAAACAGACCCAAAAGGAAATAGGAAAATAACATTATGCAAAAGGTTCAAGGTAAGTAGTAAGTCGGACGTAATAGGAAAAGTCTTAGAAATAACAACCTAAAACTGAGCAACGCTTTTTTTTACATAACCCCAATGCATTAAAAGCTTCATAAACCCAAGATGTTTGCAGAAAAGAATCTGAATCATGTTTAGTTGAAAGCGATTATTAGTGTGACACTATAGTCACCCAGACCGCTTTATCTCAATGAAGTGGTATGGGCGCAGTGGTCCTGTCCTTTCAGCCCTGCAATGTAATGCAGTGTTATGACAGCCAAACACAGCGCTAGTGACGCTTACGCTGCACTGACTATCACCTGACATGGAACCCCACATAGGAAAGCATTGTTTGTTTGTTTGTTTTTGTTTTTACCAATACCTCTTTCTGGATTTTTCAAATGTAGTCTCACTTATTTCTTTTTCTGTAATTTGATTCATAAATATAATGGATTGCCCTGAATATTTGTATCCAACTTTGATGCATTTTTAATTTGGTAAATCGTAATCAGTGTTTTTACTAAAGTTTGTAACTGCTCAAAAATCACAAGGGGTTATAAGTTACATAAACTGTGCTGTATGTTTACTGCAAACATATAGGTTTTGGCAAATTTACACCAGGGACCTGAATAATGGCAGCTTAACCCAAGGGGCACAGCATCTGCGTCATTAAGGTATGACAAGAAAACCTAAGCACAATAATAATGGCTCATAATAACCAATTAAATACCCTCAACATGAAATTGTTACTCGTTGAGCCAAAGACATTGCTCCATGTTATGCAATTCATCAAAAAAATATCAAGCAGGATATCATGCATGAATTATGCAATCTATTATATAACTAGCCCTGGTTTGTTAATATGGGACAGTCTTGGATTATATCTTTACAGCACTTTAAGCATGCAGTTTAATTGGTTATTAAATTATATATAAGTATTATCAAATTAGCCTTACTAGAATTTGTAGTACTGACTATCAATAAAACGGTTGTTAACAGTACATTTGTCACCATCACAAATGTCATTCGTCTACCCATAAATTCTCTGCCATTTTGGATTTTCTAACTGCGTCTTGCAATTTCTACCCAAGTGTATTGTAAACTCTCAATTCCCCTCTTATGCTTTTCAGTATCCTGTTGTCTTTTTCAGTTAGCCTTAATCCATGTTGTCCTTTTTAGGGTTTACAATTCTATGAGCACCTGTTTTTGCTATTCAATTAATCCTCAAAGCCGCATAACACATTGCAGTAGTTATATTGCAAAAGGTTTGTCCTCGATGCTTTAAGCCAATCATTGCTGCCCAAAGTAGGACAGATAAAGTGGACGTTCCATTCTGCACTAGAAGAGCAGTAGCAGATGGGCCAGCTGTAGTTCTCAGAAGAGACCTGTATGTTTTGCCTAATTACTTGAAAATAGTTTGACATAAGCCTGGGGGCCAGTGTCAACAGACTCCATGTGCAATGACCAATGTGCTGTAGCGAATAAGGTTCTTTGAGTGTCACTTGAAAATATCTTAGTTGAAACAATTTAATTTAAATACAGAGTGCTGGCTGAGCAAAATGTGAGTGCATTTTAAAGAGTGCAGCATCTTTAGATCTCTGTAAAAACAGTGTCACCTAGGGACCAGGGCAGACTTCTGTTGTGGAAGATTAAGGGCTGCAACACATGCCAACCAATTTTTAAGCACTATGTGTGATTACTAATGATGCAGCCCAGCCCCAAGTCAGGGAGCAGCCTGCAACACATTTCAAACTACAGTTGGTGATACAGGTGTGGGAGCAATGGCAGGCTGTGGCTTCATGTCACTGCTTGCAATGTGGTATTCTCTAAATGAGCAGAGCTTGTAGTGGGTTCTGTTCACTCAGAGACTCACATCCCATCACACTCCTTCAGAGAACACCACTCAGGCAGCCACAATGTACATGGCTGCTGATCCAGCACCTATCTTGCCAATATTAGAGAGAGACACTGTGGGTGGAACAGAGCCCAAGGCTCTAGCCTGCGGCTTGAATCAGGCATTTTACCTAGGGCCTTGGGCAATCATAATCTGGCCTTAAATTTGGTGAGCGATTACGTGAATTTAGGGTTGGGGTATTGAGACTTAGTGGGTATTAGTGTGTGCTAAATGTTAGTGTGGGCCTGCATACCCCATACTCTAATAACATTTATCATTCATCAATAAAAAAATAAATATATAGATATAGCACCAGCAAATTCCATAGCACTGTACAATGAGTGGAGTAACAGTGGAGTAACAGACACGTGACAGAGGATATACGTGTATTTGTGTATTAGGGAGGATAGGTAGGTTGGAACAGCATTATGTAGGGACTTGTAAGCAAGCACCAGAATCATAAATTGAGCCCTATAACTAACTGGAAGCCAATGTAGGGACTGACAGAGGGGGGAGGCGTGGGAGGTGCGGGTGGACAGGAAAATGATTCTTGCTGCCGCATTCATTATAGATTGCAGCGGTGCAATCTTGGAACACGTAAGACCACTGAGAAGGGGTTGCAGTAGTCAAGGTGAGAAAGAACAACGACATGGACCGGCACCTTAGCTGCATCTGGTGTTGGGGAGAAGAGGCAGAGTCAGAGAGAGCAACACTGAAAAAGCACTGGGAGAGATAGGAAGAGCACCAGGAGGGCAGTATTCCATAGACCAAGATTATGGAGTACCGTGTTTCTCCAAAAATAAGACCGGGTCTTATATTAATTTTAGTCACAAAAAACACACTAGGGCTTATTTTCAGGGTAGGGCTTATTTATTTACGGTACCGGTATGTACATTGAACAACATTTAAACAACATTTAAACAACTTTTCTCCACCTCCTTTAATTAATCCACCCGCCTCTTTAATAAATCCACCCCCCTTTAATTAATCCACCCCCCTCTAATTAATCCATCCCCCTCTAATTAATTCCCCCTTTAATTAATTCACACCCCCAAGCCATCCAATCACAGTGCTCTGTGTCATTTTACACAGCGTGGGAAAGTTCAATTTTCCCACGCTGTGTAAAATGACAAAGAGCACTCTGATTGGCTTAAACCCACCAATCAGAGTGTTCTTAGCCTAATTGCAGGGCGTGGCAAGGCTTTATAAGCCTTCCCCCGCCCTGCAGAGCTCAGTCTGCACGGAGCCCTCCATGGGTGAAGATGAATTATTTTTTTGCGCTCAGGTTTTTTCTTTTTCGTCTGGTTTTTTTTTGTGCTCGGGATTTTTATTTTATTTTCAATTCGACGATTATGATGGTTTTTTATTTGGCCTTTTTTGGGGCTGAAAAAAGAAGATTTGAGAAAAAAGAAGACGTTGAATGGTAAGTTTACTTTAATTTTACAGGTTAGCTATTTTATTCCCCCCTCACTATTTTTTAGGGTGAGGGGGGTAGGTAGGGACTTTTTATTTGGGGGGGGTGACTAGGGGCTTGGGGACCCCTAGTCACCTTGGGGAGGGGATTTACTTAGGGCCCCCACCCGCAGCCCAGTAGGTCCCCCCCCTCATTATCTTTGTGGCCCCCACCCGGGCCCAGGGGTGGGAGAGCCCCCCCCCATTATCTTTGTGGGGGGGGGAGAGTAGGTCCCCCCCATTATCTTTGTGGCCCCCACCCGGGGTGGGGGCCGGGGGTGACAGTAGGTCCCCCCCCATTATCTTTGTGGCCCCCACCCGCCGGCCGGGGGGGAGGACAGTAGGTCCCCCCCCTCATTATCTTTGTGGCCCCCACCTGCCGCCCAGGGGTGGGGGCCGGGGGGGAGGACAGTAGGTCCCCCCCCCTCATTATCTTTACTATGGCCCCCACCCGCCGCGCAGGGGTGGGGGCCGGAGGGGGGGTGGACAGTAGGTCCCCCCCCTCATTATCAATATGGCCCACACCCGCCGCGCAGGGGTGGGGGCCGGAGGGGTGGTGGACAGTAGGTCCCCCCCTCATTATCAATATGGCCCCCACCCGCCACGCAGGGGTGGGCCGGGGGGGTAGTAGGTCCCCCCCCTCATTATCAATATGGCCCCCACCCGCCGCGCAGGGGTGGGGCCCGGGTGGGGGCAGTAGGTCCCCCCCTCATTATCAATATGGCCCCCACCCGCCACCCAGGGGTGGGGGCGGGGTGGACAATAGGTCCCCCCCTCATTATCAATATGGCCCACACCCGCCGCGCAGGGGTGGGGGCCGGAGGGGTGGTGGACAGTAGGTCCCCCCCCTCATTATCAATATGGCCCCCACCCGCCACGCAGGGGTGGGGGCCGGGGGGGTAGTAGGTCCCCCCCCTCATTATCAATATGGCCCCCACCCGCCGCGCAGGGGTGGGGCCCGGGTGGGGGCAGTAGGTCCCCCCCTCATTATCAATATGGCCCCCACCCGCCACCCAGGGGTGGGGGCGGGGGGGACAATAGGTCCCCCCCTTATTGTTATTAGGGCCCCCACCCGCCGCCCAGGGGTGGGGGCCGGGGGGGGGAGGAGAGTAGGTCCCCCCCCATTCAACCAATAAGAGTCCCTGTGGGTTTTAAAATTCGCCTGCCCATTGAAGTCTATGGCGGTTCGCCCGGTTCGCGAACATTTTCCGAAGTTCGCGAACTGAAAAATTCACGTTCGCGACATCACTACATTTGGATGTTGACATTTTTAAAGTGAAACCCTTAATTTTGCCACTCCTGACTATAGAGTGTATGTCATGACACTGCAATAAGTGAGCAGACAGACAAAGCTGTGTTGAGTGCTCCCTTATTCATGGAAGTCCGCATTGATTGAGTACATGTTGTGATATAATTAAACCCCTGTATTCAGTCAGCATCCCCACTGAATATGTATCTGGAGTACAATTTTTACCCCTGTATCCCCGAGTTTTGCTCTCATCAATCTGCACAATAATCACAATTTACTTACTTTCTTACTGTTCATTGGCAAGCTGGTGTGAATTAGGCTTACTGTTGCCTATTTGTTTAGCTAATCTCCAGGTAAGAGAGCAGAAAGCACAGTCCACTCTCCCTACTGCAAACAAACAGGAAACCAAGAGTAATTATCTTTTAAATCTACATTTAATATTGATCCCTGGTGATAGGTGTGTGGGGGCTCTAGGGCTTATGTTAGAAAAAGTGAGCTGAGATAGTCACAGGCTGAAATACTAAACACAGGCTATAACTATCTTGAAGGATGATCTCGGTCCAATCCAATGCTACATAGGTATTGGGGACATATGATGCATGCATCGCCAGGCACTGCCAAATGTATGTTTTTAATAGGGAAGTATTAAATGCACTGCTGGGTGTGATGATGTTGAATGTGAAAGGTCTTCATGAGAAGGTTCCATTACTGCCCCAACATTTACATAGCCAAATGGCAGGGACAGGATCTATGTACCTAAAGCCACTTCATCAAAATAAAGTGGTTTTTAGTGCTTAGAGCATTCCATGAATGTGAAATGGATAGAGGATATATTAATATCTTCCCAATCAGGTGGCTTGGCACATGCAGGGTCCAGTACTCTGTTTGGTCCCTCACTGAAGTACCAGCTGCACCTCTCTAATAGCGGCACTGAGTCTGACTCGCTGTCCTGACATATGAACCAAATATGATAAACCTTTGCCACCTGCTTCAATTTGCCAAGATGCTCTGAATTATTCTGGATCCAGATCAAAGTTTCCCTTTTCAGCTGTTGTATCTTATAGTGAGCTGGCTATGAAAATTTATTTAATTCCCGAGCACACACAAGGACACTCCATGTATCATGTGGCAATGATGTCACCCCAAACATAAAGTGCTCTGTAGATATGTGTTTTTACTTAAAGGAACACTATAGAATTAGAGATATATATCTATATCCCCAACACTATAGTAGTTCTGTTCCTACTTGTAGGCAGGTTCCAACCCCCTGGTGCAAAAAAAATATTTTTTTAAAAATCTACTTACCTATTTTCAGCGTAGAGGCAGGGCCTCCTCATTGATCATCCAATCTACTGCTTTTCATAAAGGATCTTTGGAGACCTACTGTGCTTGTGCATCAATACTTATATATGGGGCTTCTGCATCACGTGACCGAGTTTTACTCCGTCAGTGCAGCAGAAGCACCTCTACTGGTTGTCATGCTGACGGCCACTAGAGGATGACTTAAAGGAGCACTATAGGGTCAGGAGCACAAACATATAATCCTAACCCTATAGTGTTAAAACCACCATCTAGCTCCCCTGGCCCCATCTTCCCTCCCTAAATATAGTAAAATCTTAATAGTATTTAAGTCTACAGCTGCTAGCTCTGCCCCTGTTTGCCTGTGAACTGCCTTTGTCTGCTGACGTACTTAGAAGTGGTGGTCTGAGCCAATCACAATGCTTTCCCATAGGATTGGCTGAGACTGTCAAGGGGGCAGATCAGAGGCAGAGCCAGCACATGTCAACACAGCCCTGGCTAATCAGCATCTCCTCATAGAGATTAATTGAATCAATGCATCTCTATGTGGAAAGTGCAGTGTCTGCATGCAGAGGGGGAGACATTGAATGGCAGTGCTGCACACTAGGCAGCACTGCCACAGGAAGCACCTCTAGCAGCCATCTAAGGAGTGGCCAATGGAGTTTTCACTAGGCTGTAATGTAAACACTGCATTTTCTCTGAAAAGACAGTGTTTACAGCAAAAAGATTTATTCTACTCACCAGAACAAATGCAAAAAGCTGCAGTTGTTCTGGTGACTATACTGTCCCTTTAAAGGGACACTATATATAGGCATCAAAACAACTTAAGCTTATTAAAGCAGTTTGGGGGTATAGATCATACCCCTGCAGTCACACAGCTTAATTTTCTGCTATTTAGGAGTTTTGTTTTTGATTTAGCAGTCCTAGCCACACCTCCCCTCGGTGTGACTCACACAGCCTGCATGAAGAAAAAGGTTTCATTTTCAGTCAGATCTTAACTTTCTTTAGTATGTTTTATCTCTTGTTCAGTAAATTGAACTTTAATCACACACAAAAGGTTCCTGCAGAATCAAGAAGACTATTAACTGAGCAGGAGAAACAAAACTCTAGAATGAACTGACTGTAAAATAAAGGAAGTGGTTAGAAAGGCTGTGCATGTGTGTGCACTAGGGCTGTATAAACAAATGAATTTACTCCCATACAGCAGAGAATTGAGCAATGAGACTGCAGGGGCATGATAGTTACACCAAAACTGGTTCATTAAACTAAAGTTTTGGTGCCTGTAGTACCAAAAACTGCAATGTTTTAGTTTGCAGGGTTAATAGAACAAGGGCACTGCACCCAGGCCACGTCATTCAAGTAATTTTGGTGACTTTAGTGTCCCTTCAACTCTGCTGCACTACATGATACACTATCAGCCTCATTTCCATAGTGTAGCAATAAACACAGTTTGAGCAAAAAAATAAATATATTTTTGCTTAACACATGGTATTTACATCTTGCATGTATTTCCGTGATGTGCTTTTTACTAGAAATATGTCACCATGCTTTCTTCCTCTTAGAATACATAGGGAGCAAAGTTACATTTCACTGCCAAAAATTAAGTACATCGTTCTAGACTTTTTTTTTTTACTTGAGTAACACCCCCAATGAAATCTCCTACGGGTCAGAGTTGTAGTAGAAGGAGAGGACAGAAACATTAACACTGACAGTACTGATAATATGCAGTGTGAAGTAACAAAGAAAGACTTGATAAGGAGATAATTACATCTCCTTTAACTTTTGTATTGATCTGTTTATATTGTATTGTCTCTTTCCCCAATTACACAGTGCTATGCAATATATTGGTGCTTTATAAATATCAGTAAAATTATAATTCAAACTATTTGACCATCATAAGTTTGAAAAGTATCATACAGTTATATGCAGCATACTAAAAAAAATGATAACCGATTACCTTTAAATAGATTTATTTATCATCTTAGGCTGACAGTTTAGCCAAAGAAACACTAATTAGGGAAGTACATTACATTAATGAATGGCATTGATTAATATTTACATTTTTATTCAATCTAAGTAATATTTTATATTCAATCAGAGCTGCGCTGTGAATTGGAAACAGTAAAACTATTAACAGATGTGAATTGTCAATTTTTTTTGTTCTATCACAACATAAATTGCCAGAAACATCTGTGCGATCTAATTAAGAAACTTGATCTTATTATATTTAAGAATTATAGAAAATTTATATATTAAAGTGAGAACGGGATTTATTTTCTTACTCAATATACATTCACAGGATTTGTGATTCCCACTAAGTTATCCGGTGAGGAAAAGGGATTCTAGATTTTGGATACATACATTCCCTTGTAATCCAAACAAATGATTCCCAGACTAGGCCATTTATCTGGATTTTATACCCAGGTTTATTAAGGTCTGTGATACAGATCCACTGCCTCTATATCTCCTGATTATTTATGCATTATGTTGAAAGTCAAAATGCCTATTGATATCAGCAATCAAATACCTCCGACTCCTAACAGTCTTGCTAGGGACGGAAAAGATTTGGAAACCGTCTTCCCATTTTGAGTTTTTCTCCAGTGTCTCACTTCTTATCAAAAATCAAAGTGTAAGTGCTTTATTATACTTGATTGTGGTACATCAATGTGAATTAGGTCTCCCCTGCTGGTGGATGTCGGTGGGGGGGAGCATGGGCGGAGCCTGACCCAGCGCTGAGGGACATCGGTGCTGAATTCAGGTAAGTGTCTGAAGGGGTTTAACGACTTCAGTGACGTGGGATGGGGGACAGCACTCCAGGATTCTACACTGCCAGGAAAACGGGTTTGTTTTCCTGGCACTAGAGAATCCCTTTAAGGCCAGAGTAGCTAAACTGACAAAATAGCTGACAGAGAATTTTTCCAGTTTCGCTATTTTGACCTTACATTTGACATTTCTTTTGAATTCTCACACTAGTAAAGGTCTCTGTAAGTGTACAATAAGTCCTAAACAATGAGCAGTCTGAAGCAAAATTTCACTGGTTTCAACGATGATCACGCCAAAGCCTACAATATACTCCACAGGCGGTCATGCATTGGTTTGATTAACATTGTTGAACATTCTAAAAAGCACATGCAAATATATTTGAATTATACCTGTACACTGTATAGTCAGACAATGTCACACTTTATAAATGAAATGTATCTATGACTGTCTCACTAGATGGATAAAATGCATGATAACAGGTCTTGCACAGTCTGACAATTTCACTTTAATTGACTTATAAATGAAATCCTGGATTTTAACTCTGTACAGCTTTATGGTCTTCAGAATCATGGAATCTTTATTCAGTTTTTTACATTCCCTGGTATCCTTGACAATATTCAATAGTAAAATTCATCAGATACTATTCTTTCTTTAACATTTAAATCCTCATGGGAGAGATTATATAACCGGTGACAATTGATCACTTACAGTAAAATATACATTTTGAGATAAAATGTAAAAACTTATTGAGTTTCAATTTTATAGTGTAGAAAGTGTCAGTGAATTAAATAATTTAAGGTTGACTCAGTAAGCCTACAGAAGAATTGTATTAATTGGGTGCACAAACATAATGGAGTAATTAGAAACACAAAATAAATTTTAAAAAAAGAAAGAAAAAAAATCACCTTGTAATATACTGAACCACTCACTGGCAATGGCTCCCCCAAAATGTCAAATATCCATTTCATAATGATGCAGAATAGCATGTATTAGCTGTGCCTTCTCTCTGTGAGCTTGTATATTAGTGGCAGCACTGTGCCAGCCCTAGCAACACAATCCAGAGTTACTTCATCCCCACAGAATTCACTCACATAGCATCAAGGAAACTCCAGGAGGGCATTCACAAACAATGTATTGTGTAAATATGACTACAGAATTGAATTACAAAATGTAGGCCACAATAACACAGCTGGATCAATAGGTGTGTTGCAAATGTTTTTCAGCTTGGCTAACAGGGTTACTCACTAAACTCTAAATTGTAACAAAATTAAATACGAATGTCAAGATTTAGGCTAAAAGAACAGATTTAAAAAGATTTAGCAGTTTTGCTATAGTCACATTTTAGACTCAGTTTGACTATAATTCTGACTTAAGCAAATTAACGCCTGTGTATGTTGTCTTTCATTTTCAGACTTTTCCCCTGTCGGATGAAGGACTTTGAAAAGTAGATGTGGGAGACGATTAGACAGTATGTCACAATGCGTTGGATCACCAATAGGTTTGCAAGATCCCTGCCTCTTTATCTTCTTTTCACCACTCTTCCAAAAACACCTTGAGTCTTCCCCATTCAGTGCTTTTCTTTGATCCATAGTTTATTCTAACACTCCAGTTGGACTAACGTTTATCAGTGGAATGTGGGGTGATTCCCAGATAGCGCACTGACCCTGCTTCTCCTTGTTACCTGTTGTACTGGGTAAACCAGGTCAATGAGTGTAAATTTCAGATTCCACACCTTGCACAATGGCTACATTGACCACGAGTGAAACACCAATTTAATGCCAGCCCTGGATAGTTTACAGTAAGGGTAAAATGTTTCTGTTTCCACCACAAAGCCCACAATGAGCTCTCAAACCAAGCCTTCTGGGACTCCTTATAAATAAAATAAGGAATGGGCATTTATCTAATCATTAAACAAGTATACATTATAAATATGTGATTACATACCTTTCTCATGCAGTTTTGTGTTTTTAGTGATTGGCTGAAAGCAACAACTGTTGCCTTTCCTCCGCTTCCTCGTGCTTATAATAAATTTGTTCAGCTATCTGGATGTTGAGACTTACAGTTAAAAAAAAAAACCCATTGAGTCCACATACTTTTGCTAATCAGTTGATGTTGATAGTCAGTCCCTCTGCTGATGCTGATTGGTGTATCTATTTATGCGTGAGTGTATCCCGGCTATATTTGCATTGGTGGTGTTATATTGAGACATTGTGCCTACAGTGAAGTTTTGGAAACCTACTAATAAACACTAACCATAGTGAAGTCTTGCTGTAGACAATACACTTTTAATGCATTAGTTTTTAAATAAATTACTACTTAGTACAATACTCTGTTTTGGATACATGGTAATCACTTTTGTTTCTGTTTATGCAGCCCTTGCCACACCTCCCCTGACTGTGACTGACACAGCCTACATGAAAACAAAATTGTTTAATTGCAGTGGCGGATCTGGGTGGTGGGGGAGGGGTATATGCCCCCCAAGGAAATAGTGCTGGCAAGGGTCTTCCTTGGCTTAAGGGACGACCTTTGGTAAGGGATGTATACAGTTGCAAGAAAAAGTATATGAACCCTTTGGAATGATATGGATTTCTGCACAAATTGGTCATAAAATGTGATCTGATCATCATATAAGTCACAACAATAGGCAATCACAGTCTGCTTAAGCTAATAACACACAAATAATGAAATGTTGCCATGTTTTTATTGAACACACCATGTAAACATTCACAGTGCAGGTGGAAAAAATACGTGTACCCCTAGACTAATGACATCTCCAAGAGCTAATTGGAGTGAGATGTCAGCCAACTGGAGTCCAATCAATGAGATGAGATTGGAGGTGTGGGTTACAGCTGAACAAGAATAGATTTCATGGGAGGATAGAACAAGAATTTCATGGGAGGATACCACAGAGGAAGCCACTGCTGTCCACTGCTGTCCAAACAAAACATTGCTGCACGTTTACAGTTTGCACAAGAGCACCTGGATGTTCCACAGCAGTACTGGCAAAATATTCTGTGGACAGATGAAACCAAAGTTGAGTTGTTTGGAAGAAACACACAACACTATGTGTGGCGAAAAAGAGGCACAGCACACCAACATCAAAACCTCATCCCAACTGTGAAGTATGGTGGTGGGGGCATCATGGTTTGGGGCTACTTTGCTGCGTCAGGGCCTGGACGGATTGCTATCATCGAAGGAAAAATGAATTCCCAAGTTTATCAAGACATTTTGCAGGAGAACTTAAGGCCATCTGTCTACCAGCTGAAGCTCAACAGAAGATGGGTGTTGCAACAGGACAATGACCCAAAGCATAGAAGTAAATCAACAACAGAATGGCTTAAACAGAAGAAAATACGCCTTCTGAAGTGGCCCAGTCAGAGTCCTGACCTCAACCCGATTGAGATGCTGTGGCATGACCTCAAGAAAGCGATTCACACCAGACATCCCATGAATATTGCTGAACTGAAACAGTTCTGTAAAGAGGAATGGTCAAGAATTACTCCTGACCGTTGTGCACGTCTGATCTGCAACTACAGGAAACGTTTGGTTGAAGTTATTGCTGCCAAAGGAGGTTCAACCAGTTATTAAATCCAAGGGTTCACATACTTTTCCACCTGCACTGTGAATGTTTACATGGTGTGTTCAATAAAAACATGGCAACATTTCATTCTTTGTGTGTTATTAGTTTAAGCAGACTGTGATTGTCTATTGTTGTGACTTAGATGATGATCAGATCACATTTTATGACCAATTTGTGCAGAAATCCATATAATTCCAAAGGGTTTACATACTTTTTCTTGCAACTGTAATCACACCTCTTCTTATCTCCCACTCCATTATCCTGTATGTGAGGGGAAGGCTGAGGACATCAGTATTGATGAGCTCGGCCACGGAGGCAGAGCCATATGCGGCTAGAGAGAAAAAGGTAAGTAATATCCCCCTTTTTACTGAGAAAGGTGAAGGGCCAGTCACCTAAACAACCACACCAGCACTGGTGTCAGGAATACTTTTATGTATTCATGACACAAAAGTCTTCCTTTAAGATTGTACCTGTGGACTTGTCTATGTAGAAAGATTCCTTTAGTATAAGACACGTTAATTTAGTATAAGACATATTCTTTGAAAAGGCTAGTTCCCAGGCACCAATGTAAACGCTGCCTTTTCTATGAAAAGGCAGCGTTTACAGTGAAAAGCCTGCATGCACATACTATACAAGCCAGAATAACTACAGTAATCACTTAACTTGTACAAGTTCTGATCAAAACAAAACGTGGAATTTGACTATATGTCTGCTCAACCATAATTTAGCTTTTTCATATAAAGTGTATCCACGCCTATTATATATAATTTTGTTCAGGAGAAACATGGAGTTCATTTCACATGAAATATTTATATGTGAAACATAATTTTTATATGAATCAAATCTAAAACAAATGTAAGAAATTAAGAAACAAATTTATTTTCTTTGTTCTGCATGCCATTTTAACTGTGAATGTCATAATACTGTTAGCTTTTACTGCTCTAAAACACTCGCGTTTGTATTCAGCGATATCTCACAAGTACAGCAGTACCCACCATGCAGGTTTTACAGGGTTTTGAAAACTTACAGGGTCAAATATTCGACATTTCCCTTTTCTGTTTTTACACATTGAAATTTGCCAGATTGGATATGATTGCCTATGAGACTGTATGGCATATTTTTTAGCTTGGAAGACTGCCTGACATCCAAGGCAGTGTTGAAGCCTGCTATTCCAGCCATGTGACCCTCATGCCATCGTGATCACATGGCACGGAAGTGCCGGATTAGTTAGGGGGATTGCCTAGATTGTCAGGCAAGTCCCTCCAGCGCGATCGTCAGCGTGGGACTGTCAGTATACAGGTAAGTGGGAAGGGCGGCAAGAACGTGCTATGCCACCATGCCGCATTTAGCATCGCCTCCTTAAAGATACACTATGGTCACTAGAACAACTACAGCTTAATGTAGTTGTTCTGGTGAGTATAATCAGTCCTTGCAGGCATTTCAGTGTAAACACTGTAGTTTACATTACAGCCTAGGAACACCTCTAGAGGTCACTCCTCAGGCGGCTACTACAGATAATTCCTGGGGCAGTGCTGATTGACGTTCAGTGTAGCATGGAGACCCTGAACTTTCCCATAGAGATGCATATCTATGAGGAGATGCTGATTGGCCAGGGTGGCTTTTGGCTGCACCACCACCTCAAAATTGATCTTAGCCAATCCAATGCTTTCCAAGGGTGGGCCAGATGCAAGGAGGCTCTCATAGCACTGGAAAAAGGTGAGTAAATCACCCTTCTAACGCAAAGTAAGGGGGGCCAACCACCTAAGCGGTGGTTTTTGCATATAAAGTGTCAGGAATACACATTGTGTTCCTGACACTATAGTGACCCTTTAAAGCAAGCATGTCAAACTTGCGGCATGCGGCCCTCAATGGACATCTTTGCGGCCCAGCGAGCCGCAAGTACATGCTTAGTGTTAAAGCAGAGTAGCCACCTGCTTTCTCCACATTACAGGTGCCTACTCTGTAAGATTGACCCAGCCGGGAGGAGAGATCTCTGGAGGAGCTCAGTCTTCCTGCTCTTCAATGCTCCCTATCGAGCACCGTCTGTAGTGATGCCAGAATATGCCGTCATATTCCGGCATCACTAAACTGCGCACGTGAGGGAGCAGTGAGCAGCAGGAAAGAGATCTCCAGATATAAGATCCCCACTGGACCCCAGGGATAAATACAATGATGTGAGTGTGTGCAAGAATGTGTAAATGTGTGTCTGTCTGTGTCAGTGAGTGTGTGTGTGTGTGTGTGTCAGTCAGTGTTGTGATGGCTGCAGCTGGACAGTGGAGGACCTGGAGGTGCATGGAAGCATGCAACGCCATGTCACATTCCAACATGACGTTGACGTGCTCCACCCTCACAGGGTTTCAAGAAGTAGCATGAGGATCTGCTTTGGCACAGGGTGCAAACGGCGCCATTTGGGGTATACTCTAGAGTCGCATACTGGCACCGGCAATGTGAGTGGCGTCTGCTTGTTGGCTAGAGTGGGGTGCTGGGATTTAGGGGGGACTGGGATTTGGTATATGGTGGGGACTGAGATTTAGTAGAGTATGGGGGATGCTGTTGTTTTTATACTGTAATTTTCAAAATCAACCTACGTTTCTATGAAAATGTAAGTTGTTTTTTTTTGTGGCCCACATAAACTTAAACCATGTTTATTTGGCCTGTGCTAGACTTTGAGTTTGACATAGAACACAAAAAGCAAGATTGGAACAGCGCTACAATAACTGATCACAAGGCGGCTGCACACCTGAATAGGAAGGTAACCCTCAAAACCTTAAAGGATAAATCAAACAAAGGATACAGGTAGCACCAAAATAAATACAATGTTGTAGTAAGTAATAAGAAAAGGGTACCAAGTAAGAGATAAAAATATCCTTTCGAAAAACGTGAGTTGTCAATTTTAAGTTTTATGTTGTCTATAGTCCATAGACTTAAAATACTGCACTATTGGTTCCCTATTTTCTCTTTTACATATGCAGTTGATGTGTGATACCACTCCGTAGACATCTTATTCAACATTTGAAGACTTTTACTGGAGACCGTATCTTCAGAAGGATATTGATACCTTAGAGAGGGTTCAGAGAAGGGCTACTAAACTGGTTCATGGATTGCGGGATAAAACTTACCAGGAAAGGTAAAGGATCTTAACATGTATAGCTTGGAGGAAAGACGAGACAGGGGGGATATGATAGAAACATTTAAACATATAAGGGGAATCAACACAGTAAAGGAGGAGACTATATTTAAAAGAAGAAAAACTACCACAACAAGAGGACATAGTCTTAAATTAGAGGGACAAAGGTTTAAAAATAATATCAGGAAGTATTACTTTACTGAGAGGTAGTGGATGCATGGAATAGCCTTCCAGCTGAAGTGGTAGAGGTTAACACAGTAAAGGAGTTTAAGCATGCGTGGGATAGGCATAAGGCTATCCTAACTATAAGATAAGGCTAGGGACTAATGAAAGTATTTAGAAAATTGGGCAGACTAGATGGGCCGAATGGTTCTTATCTGCCGTCACATTCTATGTTTCTAAAAACCTCAAAAGGACATTTCTATTTCTTACTTTGTACCTTTTTCTTATTACTTACTACTGTACAATATTGTATTTATTTTGGCTCTACCTGCATCCTTTGTTCTGTTTGCTTGAGTTTGACATGTTTGCTTTAAAAGGACACTATATGCACCCAGTCCACTTCAGCTCATTTAAGTGGTTTAATCCTGCAATTGTAATTATTGCAGTTATCGATACCTATTGCAGGGTTAACGCCATCACTATTCCCTTTTGGGCGCTTCTAGGTCATTAGGTGACTTTTGGTTGCATAGCCCAGTGATCCTCAACCCTCTCCTCAAAGCACACCTATCAGCTCAGGATTTAGGGATTACGGAGTGGGGGCACACTATAGTGCTAGGAGTACAATTTTATATTCCTAACCTATAGTTTCCCTTTAAGGGTGGCATAGATAGCACGTCCGCCATCCTTAAAGGCTTAAGCTGTAGTAGTTCTGGTGACTATAGTGTCCCTATAAAGAGGCAGTACTGGGGAGTCGAGAGAGACAGAGCATGTGAGAAAAAGAGTAAGAAAGTTTGATGGAGTTACAGCATGAGAGAGTGAAAAAAAAGACAAAAATTGAGTGAGAGGTGACAGAAAACACAAGAGAGCGAGTGTGCATTATAAATACAGTGAGTGGGTTTGAGTGACTGAGAGAGACAGTCACAGTATGTGTGCTGCCCATCAGCTCCTACTGAGCTCAGCTCCAGGCTGGCTGCTTCTAGCCTCCCTCTATATCACGTGACCTCGGCCAGTCACATGGTTTCCGTGACATCACATGCTCCCTGTAGTATGAAGGGAACTAGCCACGACCCTACTGTTTACAACACAGAAACCATAGACATAGAATAGAAACCAGCTGCTTCCGTGTGTCGAACTCTAGTGCTTTGTACTCTTCCTTTAACTAGAGTCGCGCGTTGATTACGTCATCACAACACGTGTTACAGGGGGCTAAAGGCTACCAGGTGAGTGCAGTAGCACAGGTAAGGCGTTTATATCTCCTGCCATACAGAAACTAGCATTACTAGCTCACTGCACACATAGCTGTCCTCTCTGAGAAGGTGTAGAATAGAAACATATTTTATAAGTAGACAGATGGGGGGGGGGGTGTGTGAGTGAATATAGCCAGGTGTGGATATTGGTTATACACGAATCTCCTAATTTTGGAGACATAGAATGGTAAAACCTAGGACACATTTGAGTCCCCCAAAAAATGTCGAATTTGTTACAATATGTTGCTTAGTTAATAAACTCCTACTGATCATGCTATGCCGCCCTTAAAGGGATACTATAGGTTAGGAATACAAAATTGTACCCCTAGCACTATAGTGTGCCCTCCCCCCCCTCACTCAATGTAACTCTATAAGAGCAGGTCCTTCTTCAGCTCTATTTTGGTATGTCAATTACTTGTAAAATATCCTCCTTCTATAATTGTAAAGCACAGTGCATTAAGATGGCACTGTATAAATAATAATAAAGCATTGATAGATCGCTGCTGTGTGGAATTATGTTTCAAGGAACACTTTAGGCACCAATTTTAGCGGAATGAAGTTGTTGTGGTGTTAGGAGGTCCCAGGCATAGACTTGCCTCAAGGGGCTAAACCATTAATTAACAGATTAAAGCAACACTATAGTATTAGGAATGCAAATAATGTTTTTCTAGAATTATAGTGTTGGATTAACCATTTAGGATCCAGGGCCCTCAGACTGGAGAAAAAAAGGTTTTTACTTACCTTTTCAACATCTCAATGCAGGTATTTCTGCGGGTTTGCCCCACCTTCATGGCTGAGATCATCACCCTTGATAATCTCAGCCAATTCAATGCTTTTTCATAGGAATGCATTGGAAGGCTATTGTGCATGCACTGCATAATGCCGGGCTGCGCCAATCGGCATCTCTATATAGATTTGTTTTACCCAAGTCTCCCTTAAAAGACCACTATCGTGTTAGGAAGACAAAGCTGTATTCCCAACACTATAGTTTCCCTCTACTCTACTAACAATCAAAGGGTAAAAGCCTTTTTATCCATTTACCTGAATCCAGCACTAAGGTTCCTGGGCACTGGCTCCATCTTAACCTCGTGTGACAAGAATGAGAGGGGGAACCTAATGTGCATGTACAGAGAGCGCTGCACTCGCATTAGGTGTTCCCCATAAGAAAGTATTAAATCAATGCTTTCCTATGGGGATTTGCAAGACACTGGAAGTCCTAATGCAAAGCGTGAGGATGTCTAGAGTTATATCAAGGAGTTAAACTCTGTGAAACTGAAGGAAGCACTGGTAGTGGCTGCCTGGTAGAAAGCCAGTAGAGGCAGTCTTAACCCTGCAATGTAAACATTGCATTTTTCTTTTTAGTAAAACTGCAATGTCTTCAGCTGCAGGGTTAAAGTGGCAAGGTAGTGCAAACAGACTACTTTAATGAAAATAACTATTCTATTTGGTGCAATAGTAATATTGACAAGTTTGAGGTTTATGGTGTATGAGTTAAACATTAGGGTGCATGGACAATCAAAATATAGCTGTTGATCTGTTAATATATTGTAGTAAAATCACCATTTAATTCTGACTATTTGATTTAGGGACACAAATTCTGTGTTTTTAACCATTGTTGGTATGTTTTGACTCGTTAGAGGACACTTTCATGAACACCTTGACGATCGCTGATAAACCCACTTTCAGTGTCACCTTACGTTCTTAGGATTTTTCTCCTTACACAGATAACATTTTTTATGTCATACACTGCTGTAGCATCTGTCCAGAACACTACCTGTAACCAATTATATACAGAAAAAAGCAACAAAGCACTGAAAGGAGTGTTGGGGTGCATTTATCAGTTTGGCAGGGGGGAGGAGAGGGCAGATCTTCTGTCTGCAGCCTTTGCAAGCCATCTGCTTACAGCCATGGGTGACTGGTTAAAATGGAGCTTTGTGGACCCATGTACGTACTTTCAGCCACTTGTGGGAGAAAGCAGAGTGCATCTGCAGCTTCTGTTAACTCATTTGACCTAACAGAAGAAGAGGACCACCTCGGCTATCGATCAAACAGCTGGGGAGGTTTCCTCCTTGCATTAGCTCAGTGTTTTGTTTTTAAACTAGTTTGATGTTTATTTGAATTATTGTTTATGTGAATATTAAATTATAAAGTGCTATTAAAATGGGAACTCCATATACAGCAGTAGTGCTGTGTGTGTGTTCGGAGTGCTCCTTTAAGAAAGGCTCACTGGTGCTGAAATGTCAGCCTGAGTGGTTGGAATTAAAGTACCCTGTGAGTGACTGGTCTTTTCCTTACTCTGTGTTTCTTATATCTTTACAGGCAATGGCAAAAAGCAGAGGAAAGGGGCAAAAACAGACAAGTGTCTTTCATGTAGCAAACAGTAAGAGTGTAAAAGCAAAACATAAAGCCAAACCAGTGAAAACAAGTCTTAAGAAGGTCAGTACTATAAATTATATATAAACCTTTTTCACATTTCATTAAAGGACCACTCTAGGCACCCAGACCACTTCAGCTTAATGAAGTGGTCTGGGTGCCAGGTCCAGCCAGGGTTAACCCATTTTTTTAATAAACATAGCAGTTTCAGAGAAACTACTATGTTTATTAATGGGTTAAGCCTTCCCCCTAATCCTCTAGTGGCTGTCTCATTGACAGCCACTAGAGGCGCTTGCGTGCTTCTCACTGTGATTTTCACTGTGAGAGCACGCAAGCGTCCATAGGAAAGCATTGTAAATGCTTTCCTATGCGACAGGCTGAATGCGCGTGCAGCTCTTGCCGCGCGTTCGCATTCAGCCGACGGGGCGGAACGGAGGAGGAGAGGAGAGGAGAGGAGGAGAGCTCCCCGCCCAGAGCTGGAAAAAGGTAAGTTTAAACCCCTTTCCCCGTTCCAGAGCCGGGCGGGAGGGGGACCCTGAGGGTGGGGGCACCCTCAGGGCACTATAGTGGTCCTTTAAGTAAACAGAATTGTCCAGTTTGAGGTGACATATGATAGTTACATGTTTTACTGCTAATAGTCTCAATTCTACCCACTGGACACAAGTGTGCCACACTATACCAGCTCTACAGATAATATAGTCATAAAGAACACACACTTTTTTGTATATTTTTATTCTGTGCTTTCCAACCAGCATTTTTTCCCTTCACACGTGAATGCAGCACAAAATGACTCTAATCTTGTTTCATAGTTTAAAGCAGCACTGTCATGCGGAACCTACCTTTCTTTAATCTATTCCTCTTCTCTCCCTCTCATGATTTGTTCTTCATTTCTTCCAGTTTGCTTTAGTGTTCTTTAACTCCTTAAGGACCAAACTTCTGGAATAAAAGGGAATCATGACATGTCACACATGTCATGTGTCCTTAAGGGGTTAAAACAGAACACATAGTAGAGACTATTTGTCTTATGGAGGTTTTCTTAAGCCTGACCAGCGGAGGAGCAAAATGTGCCTCATTTCCAGTGGTCAAGATAAAATTTCCCACAATTCTAAGCTTTCCTCCCTGTTCCTGTGATGCTTCCTGTCAGTATTCCCGCACGTCCTGTCATTTAGACAGGAGGTCGGCGAAACTGCCGAATTGCGCCTAACAGAATGAGAACAGTTTGTTAGTTCATGTTAGGACACAATTCGGGACTTTGTTCGTATCGGAATTTCATTCTAATGAATGAAACTCTGATCCTATATGTGCTGCTGCATCTTGCAGCCGCTTACTAGATAACTCCCTAATTCCCACGGTATCAGGGAGCTATCTACCAAAAGGCTGAAAGACCTATATTGCTCTTTCAGCCAAATTTACTAATACTAAGTAAAGATTACTTAGTATTATTAAAAAAAAATTAGTAATCTTTACTTAGTATTAGTAAATGCTGCCCCTACTCGCTATACCGCTAAAAAAACAACAAAAAAAACTGGATTTGGCCATGACAGTGCCGCTTTAAATGCCAGTGTAAGAAAATTTACATATACAGCATTACAGGAATACGTCTCCCACAATCCTTTCTCTGCCATTACATTTTGTTGCTTCTTGCAGAGGGATATGTGAACTATAGCAGATTGAATACTCTTACCTTATCTTGTTTGGCCTCCATTTTAAACAGATCAACATTGCTACCAGAGAGAAGGTGAGCACAGTCAATGAAGCTTTTACAGAACTGCACAAGGAGGTTGCACAACTGAAAAAGAAAAGTCAGTCCAACGTAGCCAAGAGCAAGAAGGTATAAGTCTGAATTATGCACATTCCCCTGTTTTGACCCTACCTCTGAAATGTTGATTTGAAAGACAATATGCAGTATATTAATTCTCTTGCACGTATGTAATCTGTGTAAGATAAAGATGTTAAAATGTATATTTTAAGTCACGTATTGAATTTGTTTCCTTGTTCTGGTTTACCATTCAAATAACCATGTTTATGAAACTTTGAAGAGAATGTCTGTTCTCTGACCGAACACGCACTCTTATGCAACCATCTATTCGTAAAAACATTGTGTGCGATTTCTGCCTGCAGCATTTTGTCAGGTGATTTTGAAAAGCAATGGACGGTTGCAAAATAGTGTTAAATGGGTCTGATAATGGACAATCCAACAGAGGCTGCATAAAGATGTCTGTCAGAAAGGGTAAGTGGGAAGGTAGGCGGATATTCTTCACAAATTTCAATATACATGAATATTTGTTTTGTAATGGTATAACAAAGATAATTATAAATAGTATTTCTTCAAAGCAAGCCTCCTATAATAGTTTAGCCAAAGCAGCTTGTCAGCTCACAGAGTTGCCATTTTTGCCATGTTATGCATTTATGTAAATACTGTACATGGTGAACACTTCAGTACGTTAATTGTCCTTTTAGATATACTGTATTTTTAAACTTTGGAATGTTATACCTTACTTTGACTGTAAACTTGTTTGTGTGGGGCTTTGACTGTAACCTTTTGCTCCAGATTGCCTAACTTGTTATGTCACAATTACTTGGAGTACCAACATATTATGCAGTGTTTAACTGATTGCAACCAGATATGATATCCTCTATCACTTGCTCTTATCTTTTGCGCTATTGATGCTGTTGTAGCACAACAGAGGTAAGTATACATCTCTACCGGTCTAGTGTAATAAGGCTTCAAGAATCCCCACAATTTCTGCACAAATCCAATAGCCACACTTGCATTTGTGATGGAAGAGAATCCAATATATACCATAATTAAAATTGTTGAACCTATTCAATTACACAAAAAAAAAAAACGGAGACACGGTGGAAGTTTTTTTTTTTTCTTTCTTTTTATGGAAAGTTTGTGGATGTATTTTGCAACAAGATATTTACAAGGTAGATTTTAGCGTTGTCACAGAAAACCACCCTGAACCTATGCATTTGTTGTAAATGACATGTGTATTTATATTAAACTGGATAGTATGTCTAACTAGTGTACATTTGATTGGTGTTTAGTTGTGTATATTCCCATTTTGAGTAATCTGGCCTTATATGTACCTTGACTCTGGTGTGTCCCTTAAGTTACACTCCAATTAAGTAGCATTTTAAAATGGACTACTCTAGAGAAAATTATCCAGACACAATAGACCATGCTGTAATAAATTCTGGAATGAACAATAATGAATACTAGACATCTGACATTTCATGAGGCACTGGACAGCTATTTTCTTAACATAATAAAAGGGTTACTCCAAGCGTTAACAGCATTGTAACTCCACACCTGGCAGCGTCACGGTTACTTCATTATCCAGTCCAGAAGAAGAGTTCTAAGCTGGCAAATGTCAAGTCTGTGCATATTCTATGCACAGAAGCTCGTTCTCAGCCAATAAATGAGTAGCAGGATTGGTATCTGGCTTCTGCAGCTCTTGTGCATATTGCAGAGGAGACTGTGCGACCCACGTAAGAGGGTAGACCTTTACAAAATGGATTGCCCCAGTACTGAGTGAAGGTGCTATGGTACTTGTGGCATCACCATTACAACGGGCTATAACACTTTAAATTGTTTTAGATGCAATTATCTGTATAGCTTAACTGATTATATTTTCTCCCTCCAGCCTTCAAAACAGACAGCGGAACCACCAGCAGATGTAGACAATGCTGCAGATTTGTTTTCACAATTGTAATAATTAAAGCAATAAAATGATTTGTCTGTACATGTTTATTAAAAGTTATTACACACATTGGTACATTCATACAACAATTTCAAATAAAGGAAATAATTGGTAGTCTTTTTGCAGGTAATTAGTGTAACAAGTACTGCGTCCAACTATTTTACAAGGCACTTTACTAATCTGTTCTTGAAGAATGTAACTGAACTAGTTTTTCTTTTAAAAAGGTTTGGTTTTCAACAGGCAGTGATTATTCACACACACAAAAATAAAAAAAAATATTGGCAGAACAGGAGGATAACAGGCAGGTATAAAGGATTTGTGCTGCAAAACACCAAAAAGCAAATTGTTTTCTGTACAAGTTTAAAAACTTTCGAAGCATCCTGGACAATATTTACAGTTTTAATTCTGGAGCGCCCAAATCACAAATCAAATATTTTTGAATGTGAATTTTAAGCTAATTTAGGTTAGATTAACATTGTTTGGACAAAGTTATACTTTAACCCCTTAAGGACCAAACTTCTGGAATAAAAGGGAATCATGACATGTCACATGTCATGTCTCCTTAAGGGGTTAAACAAACATTAAATGTAAAGGGACAATCTGGGTACCAATACAACTTAACACTATAGCATTAGGAATACAAATGTCACTGTTAAGGTGACCGGGCCCCCACGCCACAGTTAAAAAGGGGAGTTTACCTTTTCTCTCTTGCAGCGCCAGTCTCCTTGGTAAAGCTCCACTCTTTGTCTAAATCACTGAGATGATTTCAGCCAATCCAGTGTTCTCATAGGAAAGCACCGGGAGGATAGTGTGTATATGTACCAAAATGCCCCGCTGCACCAATTACATGGTCTCTCTGAGACCATATGATTGAAATAGTGGAGTTTTACTCCACTATTTTGGCAGATGCACCTCAACTAGTAGCAGATTAACCCTATGACGACAACATTGCTGTACCTACAGAACGGCAATATTATCAGCCGCAGTGTTAAACGATCTAGGGCATTGCACCCAGACCAATTCATTGAGATGAAGTGGTCTCAGTAACTATAGTGTTCATTGTATGCATTTGATAGATTTAGACCTCATTAAAATATCTATTTGTGCATGCTCAGATCTTTACAGTTTTGCACATTTTTGTAATGCTGTATCATAAGCCTGCCTCCTTAGCCACACCCTCTCATGCCAGAAAGACTTTCTTATCAGATGTATGCACACAGTCTCAATCCCAATATTCACAACCTGGCTGCCTACAGTTGAGAAACTATAAACCGGTAGTAATATTCTTACAATATATCTCCCAGGGTGTCCTGTAGTTCTAAAGCAGATTACTCTATAGTTCAAATCTCTCAGCACTCTCTGTGGCAGAGTTGTGTGCATGTATTTGATAAGGACATAATTTTCTGGACGGGGAGTGGCTAAAATAGCAGGCTTACGGTGGAGCAATCCAAAACATTTTTTCATGCAAAAATTTAATACAGCAGATTGAGGCCAAAACCTATCACATTAAAGTTGTATTGATTCCCCGAAAACTATACTAAAAAGGTTACATGCAAAGTAGTAAGCATGCATTGGGAACTAACGGCACTTATAAAAACTACCAGTATAAAAAGAGATTCCAGCGTGCGTAGGTGATCGTGGGGGCAGTAAAGCTTCACCACTCCTGCTTGTCACCACTGGAGTGAATTAAGGTGCAACAAACAAAAAACGCAGGCCAGCAAATGACAATAGGAAGAGGCATCTGTTGCCAAACACTAGCCTAGATTATTACAGACAAACCTCTCCACTGCCACATCTATTGTTAAATCACAGTGCTTTAGACTGTCGCTCAAAAAAAAAAAAAAAAAACTATTTAAATTTCCCATCTAGCCAGTGGCTAGAAAACACGTTTCTGTGTATGGATTATGAAACTGCTTATAGTATGACATAACCTTCTCTGCAATGAATAAGTAGTAAAAAAAATTAAAGTTATTTGCAGTTTAGCTACCATCCAATACAGATAACAAGATAAAGATATCCGAGACATTTACAACATTTTACTGCTATTTAATATTCAAAGGGGTACACTAAGCACCATAACCACTATATCCCTCAATAGTGGTTATAATGCTAGGAGCAGGAGGCCATTGGAACGGTCAACACTTAAATAAATATGATGTGACAATTTGCACAAAATGGAATCACAACATACGATTTAGTGATGGCGACAAAGATTTGAAGGACTACTGACGCTCAAAGAAACCATGCATGTATTAAAACAAAAACAAAACTATGTGACTGGGCCAGGGGACTCCTTGCACCATACTCATCACGTCAGGCTATAGTGGTTATGATGCTTAGAGTGTTCCTTTAAATAGTACGCATAGGCCCATAGTAGCCATTAGTTTGATTACAAAAAGTCATACTAGATATACAAACGAAAACCAAAAGTGCAAATAATCGTTTACAGCTACAGCATTAAAAAACAAAACCTAAAACAGTAATTTTGGATAAACACACTGCACGCCTTTAAATAAAACTTAAAGCATGAGTCAGGTGGATAAATCAGAGAATCACTGGTGTAGTCTGATGTGCAATATTACTAGCCAAGCATCTTTTTAATAGACTTATCTGCCATAAGATTACTGCAGTTAGGGAGTAAATGTAAGCAACTTTTGGGAGAAACACCAGTTCGTGTATAGGACTGTTAAAGAGACACACTAAAAATTATAACCATTTTCTCTCATTGAAGCGATTATAGTGTCTAGAGTCCAATGTGCTATCTCTCCATTCATTATTAAACACTTTTTAAAAGGATTTAACACAAAATAAAGAGCCCTTGTCATCCACATCCTGGGCCCTCTGGAAGCATGGCTGAGGCAGATCTTACACTATTCCTTAGCCATACCAATTCATATGAATGGTCAGTTGAAACTCTAAGCCAGTCACCACCACCCACTGAACAGAGGTGACAGGCTGCTGGGGACTCTTGCTTAGTGTTAAACCATAAAAAAATTGTTTAACACTGAACAGAAGACCAGCGCCAATGAGATGAAGCGGTTATAGTGTTTTGTCCCTTTAAAAATTGTACATGGTACTACATAAAAGTTATATTAGTCAGGTCCCAGGCACCTGCCCACAAATTCTGTACTGTAAAGGCACTTACTTCCCTATTACAGCTGGGGCCACTTATAAAAAAGAGGTTTAGAAAAATTTTAGTTGACGAACGGGTCACCAAATAATTTTTTTTTTTTTTACAATGAAATGGTTTACTAAAGGCAGCAAAATAACAGCTTGCATATAATGAGTGAGGATTGTTTACCAAACTAGCCATTTTCGTCTGAAAAATATTACAATTCCTAAACTGAAACAATTTCTCTGCTATTCTTTCAGATTCAAAAAGGTTAGGTTTACGTTTTTAACTGCCTTGTCAATTCTTCATTATACACACATTGGTAAAGAAACCTCAATGATTCTACACATGTATACTCTAGTGTAGGTCAGCATACTAATCCTCCAAAATCAAAAGGAAGAGTCCAGTATCTGAAGGAATGCTTATCCCTTTGTTCCAATTTCACAAAAATGTTCTAACTTTCATGTTACTGCAAAATGTATACATCTGAAAACTAATAAGGGAGGAGCAGCTGATTACACATTTAAGAGTGGTAGGTGAAAGGTAAAAAGAGAATTAAATATTGAAATAGTACAAACTTTCAGATACATTTCTTTTAATTAGGATAACCACCATGTGCTTTCTCAGATTTTGATACACAAGCACCATCGTGTCACACAAAATAATAAAATAAAAGATCCCTATACTAGATGGTGAATGGGCATCTCACTGTAGAAGTGAGCCACACATTTCCAGATAAGCAGTAGGAGTTACTCCTCCAGCAGATCACATGTGAGCTATTCTAGCGTGGAGAAGAAAACATAATGCATCAAGAACATGGTTTTCAAAAATTCTGCATAAAAAAAAATTATCAAATTTTTCCACACAAAAACAAAGGTTGTAATCAGTAATTCACAGTTACAATTATAAAAAGTATCATTTAAAAAAAAATTATGAATTACTTAAAACAAAAACTTAAAACTAAATTACAAAAGTACATGTATAAAAAAAGTAAATTCCTAAATAAAATATACAACCCACTGGTAGATATGACGATGCTACTCTGTGTAAGGCAAGTAGGAGGTAGATAAAAAAAAATCCAAAAGGAAGAATTGGGAGAAAAAAATAAAAAATAAAAAAAAATAAACTAACAATTTAATATCTGCACATCAAACAGATCACAGACACCTTCGGTATCATCCAAATTGAAACTGTAATCATCTCCTGGAGTCGGGGAAAGCCGCAACAAAGGAAACACTAGGAGAAATATAAAAAGATAAGATAATTAAAAGACTAACAAGAAGGAAAAACAATCCTAAAAAAAACCAAAACATGACTATAACGCTAAGCATATTGAAACTGCTGTTCTGTGTGTTGGGGGAAACAAATTGTCAATTAAAGAGGACACCAAACACCATATTAAATTGAGAAAATTTAGATGGTTATGGTGCTAGGATACGGTCTCTAATTTTCTTTAAATTCAATTTATTTTTCCATTTTGTAAAACAAAAACAGCATTTTAAAGCAGAGCTAGAAGTGAACAAGAAGCCCAGTCAATTAAATAACAGTTTTCCATAAGGAGTTGTTACAAAAACACGCACAGTGTACTTAAATGAGAAGACTTGTAATAGCTGCACCCAAGTAGAGTTTTTGCAAGTCTAAAGACTCCCATGTGCAGGTGCCCCGGAATAATCACAGACCAATTCTCTCTTTGAACATGCAAGCACTCACTCCTGCAGGGTAACTCCTGCTGTAATGACATTTAATTCTTGGCTTTGATTAACAGGAACTCTTAAGTGGAGTAATTTAACTCTACTTTCAAGCTGTTCCAACATTTAAAATGAATGAAGGACAGTATATTTGCACCATAAGCACTTGAATAGGATGAAGTGATTATGGTACCTAGAATGTTCCTTTAAAAGGACACCATGCTCCTATTAAGGCGTCTGAGTATCATGCAAAAAGACAGGATGACTTTATCAAATAATGAAAAGCTTTAAAAAGAGGCACTTGCACTTTGGCTCAAACTAATTGTCTACTTGCTGAGTGGTCCTATTTACACACATTTGGCTTGGTGTAAATATCCAAGGCGACTTCTACACAGCAAGTTGTCACTAAATCATCAGATCCCGAGGAAAATAGAGTTTTTTTTTTTTTTTTAAATATACACTTTTAATTATATTATGGAACACTATAGATTTAGAGAAACAAAGTATATTCCTAATGCTCAAGTGCCATAGACCCAAATTCAAAGCTCTCCCTTTTGCAAAGTAAAAAATAGAAAAAAAAAATTCAGAAGTTGAAATGGTGTGGCAGTTTTGGGAAAAAGGGCTCAACAGGTAGGATGCAAAGTGCAAATTATTTAGGCAGTAAACACGACATAATACGACATTTTCATTGGGGCCGAAACATAGATTTTGCTTTGGACAATAGAAAATTATCACTTATTCTTTTCACGCTGAGGCTTCCTCAGTGCTGCTGACCACACTGCGTCTCACAAAGTCATAGCAGAGGCATTGCTCCTTATAAAGGAGCATTGTAGATGATAGAAGCATGTGCCTCTCATCAAATCCTACTCATAGGAAGGCATGTAATTCACATGACCAAATGAATAGAGTAAGATCCTCTAGTGGCTATCTGAGGTTTCTGAAAAACTACAATGTTTGACATTACGGAGTTAAAACTACAGTACCTAGACCACTTCATTTAGAGGGATCTAGGTCCATTTAGTGGCCCTCAGGCTATGTGCTGGCACATCTTGGCCAAACTGCAACATCCAAGGTTATGTGCTTGTGCAATGCAGCATGGAAATATAAATGTTTGTTAGCAACAATGCATAAACAATTACTAGTTGCTGTTAAGTGGGAATATCAGAGTTCCACAAAAAAAAAAAAAAAATTTTTTAAACCTTATGGAAAAGAATTTTAGTACATACCATCAGAAGACATTAACTCATCAATCAGATCACTACATATTTGACCTAATGGAGAAAAATAAATAAATATATATTTATGTAAATTTAGAAAGTACTGAATAACAAACATGCAATTAACATTTCAAGCAATTTAAAAAATGTGTTGCTTCTTTTGGAGCATTTGCAGTTCTTGGTTTAGTGACTACCCCTGTCCTGTAAAAATGTTTTACATTGTTCGCTGTGATCCACCTGCTCACCCAATTTCAGAGCCCATCATTTGACAAAAAGGAAGTGTGCAAGTTGCAGCAAAGCATTTTCCTCACATTCACTAGCATGCAAATCGATTCTTGGAATAGTTCAGACATATTCCAAGATAGTAAGAAGAAAAACCTTAACACCATGCAGATGAAGTTGCCAAGAGCAGAACAATCACGAGTAGATTCAAAAGGCATGGACAAATTGTATCTCCTCATCTACTCTGTCAAGGTGCTACCATACAAGCAGACAAGTCACAGTGCCACTTCATCCCATTAAAGACAGAGGCAATTGTACAAGTTCTGACCAAGACAAAACCTGGAATATGAGCTTTATGTCTGTTCAACCATATTAAGTACATCCACACCTTTCTCATATTAAAGGGAAACTCCAGTGCCAGGAAGACAATCTGTTTTCCTGGCACTGCAGGTCCCACCTCCCACGCCCGGTTGCTGAAGGGGTGAAAACCCCTTCAGTCACTTCCCAGAGGCAGCGACATGTCCTACGTCGCCCCTTCTTCCTCTACCGCCGCTCCTCCTCCTCCGCATTACGTCGGCCGGTGGGCGAGACTGATCCCGCCCGCCAGGGAGACCTAATGCGCGGCAATGCCACACATGCGCATTAGAGCTCCCCATAGGAAAGGCACGGAAGTGCCCGTCTAGTAGACAGCCGCTAGAGGTGGACTTAACCCTGCAAGGTAATTATTAGAGTTTATAAAAAACTGCAATAATTACACTTGCAGTGTTAAGGGTAGTGGGAGTTGGCACCCAGAACACTCCAATGGGCAGAAGTGGTCTGGGTGCCTAGAGTGTCCCTTTAAGTGCTTTCACACTTATTATATATAATTTTGTTTAAGGGACACAGGGTTTTCTTTCTTTTCACATCAAATATTTATATATGAAGCTTAATTTCATATGAATAAAATAAAAAAAAGTTGTGAAATTCTTCATGGCACTTTAAACTGTGAATGTCATAATATCCTTAGCTTTTACTGTAATAAAAAAACATATTTGTATGCTGTGATGCCCTCCCGATCATGATTGACAGAATTGTTGAGTATCCAGCCCTCATTTTGTAGAACAGAATAGCATGCCCTTGGTTGGGAAAGGATTAAATCAGCCCCAAGGGATCACCAATAGTCCAGGATTTATTAAAGAGATACTATAAAGCTTTAGCTTAAGGTGGCTTTGGTGTATAGCTCATGCCCCTGCAATCTCACTGCTCATCTATCTGCCATTTAGGAGTTTAATCACTTTGTTTATGAACCCTAGTCACACCTATCCTGCATGTGACCTACACAGTGTCTATACACATTTCCTGTAAAGAGATCAAATATTTACACCTCTTTATAGTAGTCTCCTTAATTTAGAATTTCTCATCTCCTGGTTTCTTAAAGGGACACAATAGTCGCCAGTACCACTACAGCGTAATGGCAATGTTTACATTGCTGGCTAGTAACACCTCCAGTAGCAGTCACTCAGGCAACTTCTAGTGGTGCTTCCTAGCACTGGCATTCTGCATCTCCACGCTCTGCATGGAGACTTTGAATGTTCCACATAGAGATTCACCTGATTCAATGCACCTCTATGAGAAGATGCTGATTGGCACAGCACTGCGTTCTGCAGCACATGCGCAATAGCCTTCCAATGCTTTTCTATGGAGAGCCAAGGAGACAGAGCCAGCCACAGGCGTAGGAGAAAAGGGAGAAATCACTTTGTTTTACTGGAAAGAGAGGGTGACAGTCGCCTTAACAGCCACTTCAGGACTATTAACTGTGTGTGATTAAAGCTTTATTAACAGAGCAAGAGATAATAACTTCTAAAGTAAACACACTGTTCATTCACATCTGGTTAAAAATGAGACAATTTTTACATGTAGGCCAAGTCACAACCAGTTAAGGTGGGGCTAGAGCTGCATAAACAGAAACAGTGATGTATAAATAGCAGATAATTTAACAGTAAGACTGATCTGTACACTAAACCTACTGCAATAAGCTAAAGTTGTTTTGGGTCTTAGTCCTTGGACTTATTTCAACACAATAAGGCAATACCAAGGTACTCGTCTGAGAAGCACTGCTTTAGAACCAATATAAAGAGACGGAAAGACATTAATTACCATCGGATTCATCCATTTTCGTTACATCAAACAAGTGTGGCTTTCTGGTACCACTACCACTGTCATCCTGAGGAAGCAAAGGCGTATAATCATTGGTGCCAGCTGCACTGTGTGTTGAATGTGTAGCAAGATCGTTATATAAAATGGATTCAGGAAATTGGGAGTAACAGCTTGCTGTTGTATTCACTTGTAAACTGCAATCTACAAAGAAAAAAAAATATATATAAAGAATATAAGCAGATTAGACTGGTGGTGGCATATGGGACCTAGATATTCAGTCTTATGTGAGTCCTGAACTACACTAAGATGAAGATTATAGATAGATACTTCCCCATAGATATCATGGTAAAGTACTTATTTTTAAAACCCACTGCTAAAAAATAAAAAGACTGAATGACACAAAGGGTAAGCCTAGTGTTGGCCTCGACAGAAACATTAAAGATACATATAGTTATAGATATAGTTACCAGAACAACTACAGCTTATTGTATTTGTTCTGGTAAGTATAATAATTCCATTCAGGCTTTTTTTTTTGAGAAAATACAGCGTTTACATTACAGCCTAGTGATAACTCCACTGGCCACTCCTCAGATGGCTTCTAGAGGTGCTTCTTGGGGCAGTGCTGCCATTCAGTTTTTCCACCCTCATTATCCAACATTAAATACCTTAAATAAAAATCTTTTGGCAAAAAATAAATAAAATAACTTGCCTGACTACTTTGTAAATCCAACACTGTTCTTATGATGCCTTTTCAAAGTTTACATATTTTGTATCAGGTTTTGTTTTTTTTAATTTAATTTTTAACACATACTTTCTAAGCAGTTACAATTATCAGGGTCAATTTATAATTATTACTCACTTGCAGTAGAATCTTGAGCTGGGTTGCTATTTTGATTCACATTTGTCTGTCCATACGGTGCGAGATTGTCATTTTGAGCTACATTTGTCTGTCCATATGTATTCTGTACTGGATTGCCATCTTGAACCAGGTTTGTCTGTCCATACGTATTCTGGGCTGGATTGCCATCTTGGACTAGGTTTGTTTGTCCATACGTATGCTGCGTTGGATTGCAATCTTGAACCATGTTTGTCTGTCCATAAGTATTCTGTGCTGGATTGCCATCTTGAACCATGTTTGTCTGTCCATACGTATTCTGGGCTGGATTGCCATCTTGAACCATGTTTGTCTGTCCATACGTATTCTGTGCTGGATTGCCATCTTGAACCATGTTTGTCTGTCCATACGTATTCTGGGCTGGATTACCATCTGGGACCAGGTTTGTCTGTCCATACGTATTCTGGGCTGGATTGCAATCTTGAACTAAATTTGTCTCTCCATACAGATTCTGTGAGGGATTGCCATCTTGAACTGCATTTGTGTGTCCAAATGGATTGTGTGAAGAATTGCTGTTTTGGACTGTATTTGTCTGTCTGTATGGATTCTGTGTTAGTGTCGCTTGATTTACAGTGGATGCCAAATGCCGTTTGGTAACATCATCAGGTGGAGGAACAGGGAAAGCTAGAGGCTTGGTAGAACTGGATTCTTTATTAATTAACAGTACCTTAATAGGCCCAGAGTCACTTTTTAAACTGATCTGGTATTTTTTTTGTCCGTTTTTGCCCTGTAAAGAAGTGTGGGTGAAAAAGAGAAAAATTTTTAGGGATCTACATCAACAGTTAACTGTACTTAAAAAGTTAGGTTTAAAAACAGGGGCAGATGACAGACCAACCATAGATGTAATTTAATGCCATGGTGGACCCTTCTACCATGACAAAACTGTAGACCTTTGTAGGTTGCCTTTAGAAAAACGTATATAAAATATATTCAAGATTTTTATTTAAAGTGGATTTATTTAAATAAAATTATTTTTGCGGAAAAAGATCTACCTAAAGATACAGTCCAAAGGTTATTCAGTACGAAATATGGGTTAGTTATGTAGCAAGAGGCTGTATGTTAATGCAATATTTACATTTACAGTTAATTGAACTCGTGTGTACATGCACTTTTTCACAGGAGAAAATCCCAATCAAACTAAAATATACAAAGATCAGTTTAAAAAAAAAAATCTTAAAAAAGGAACACTCCACTGAAAACTTTGTTATAGTGATTGAGACATTCTATTGTACTACAACTCATTGAGAAGGGGAGGGTGGGGGTGGAGAGGCAGCCAAACTAGCACAGTGGAGCTAAAAGAAGGGGGAGCTTCTTACCTGTCTGAATGACAGCCAAGGAGGTGCTTCTGCCCACAATTATAAAAGTACAAATTTCTGTTAAAATCTGCACTTTTTTTAAACGGTCACAAAAATGACAGACTCCTGAAAACTTTAATTGTCCAACGTGTTTCTTTCATCCCATTTTTATCCTGCATATCTATGTACACACAAGGATCACTTTTAATTTAAGTTGTTCTCCAAAACTGCATGATGAATGGACCTACTGAACTGGAGACAGTTCACCTTGTAGTAATTTCATCATTATCTTTGTATTTCTAACAATATAAACAAAATCAGTTCTGACAACTGTTAAACTAATCTGAAAAGTTAATATTCTAAACATGAAATCTTCATATAGTTGCTAAGAAAGGTTATAACAACCAGCAGAAATGAGTCTGTTAAAAGTAATAAATCATGATTTAAATCAAGACTTTCTATATTTTAAAGAAAAGAGAAATATCTTCAGGCACATAAAAACTGTAATGGCTTCACAGATTGTATATGTTGACAGCTTAAACCAAGGAGTAGAGAGGCCTCTACCTCACAGCCTCTAATATTTGAATAAAATAATTCTAACACTCGATGCAGTTGGTGGAGGTATTCAGTCCCAATGAATACTGGTTAGCTCACCCAGACAGGTCTTGAAGGGAAACTATAGTGCCAAGAAAACAAAGTTGTTTTCCTGGCATTATAGCTCTATATAGCACCCCCTCCCACCCCATGGTGCAGAAGGTCACTTACCTCAGTCTAGCGCAGATGTCCCTCGACTCGGTTTACATCTCCGCTTCTCCCCCGCACTCACATTAGGAATTCCCCATAGGAAAGCATTATATAATGCTTTCCTAACGGGATTCAGGTGACTCTGGATGTCCTCATGTATAGCTTGAGGCCTTCCAGCGTCAGTTAGGCGAACAATAGTCGCCTAACGACCCAAAAGTCCCTCTAGTGGCTGTCAGCTAAATTAAAAACTGCAATAATTGCCATTGCTGGGTTAAGAGACTGGGACAATTTACCCAGACCACTTCAATGAGCTGTTCTCTTCAATGCCTATTGTGTTCCTTTAAGACTTTAAAAAGTTTATAAAGGGAATAAATATACTTTATAAACTGCATTTCTCTCTGGAAAAATGCTTTCCATAGTCCAGTTACTAGAATAATAAAACAAACAAAACAAAACATGCTAGCAGGAAGGACAATCTCTAAGAGTTATGTTAATAAAGTGAACCCCCCAGCCCACCCCCACAAAACAGCTAACAGTTTTTAGAGGCATATTGGTTTCAGGAAGAGCTAGCAATTAGCATTATATGTTAATATTTAGGGCTGGACATAATTAAAGATTTTGTATTCTTACGCCTTATAGATGTTCATTATTAATGGGAATTATTAATTGGAGAAAGACCAATGTATAAGAAAGCAAATGGGGATATTTTCAAGAATCTCAAGTTTTTTTTTTTTTTACTAGGACTGCAGGAAATAGTTATTTGGTAGAAGCAATTTAGACAATAAAAAGAGAACACATACCACTTCTGGTATAGGAACCTCCAGTTGTGTTCCTGATGGAGCCTGAACTGCCAATAATGTGTCACCTAGGGAAAAATGTTTATTAACTTTCCATACTCATACATTAGTAAATATAAACAAGAAACACACCAGCCAAGACTCACCTACACGCATGTATATATATATATATATATATATATATATATATATATATATATATATATATATATATATATATATATATATATATATATATATATATATATTTTAACACTGTAGAGAATATTAAAACCAATTTTTTACCCTAAGAAGTGTCAGAAAATATAGTATACATATACATATATATATATATATATATATATATATATATATACACACACACACACACACATATATATATATATATATATATATATATTTTCTGACACTTCTTAGGGTAAAAAAAACAAGGAGTCAGAGAGGCCTCTACCTCACAGCCTCTAATATTTGAATAAAATAATTCAAATTATATATATATTTTCTAACTATATTTTCTGACACTTCTTAGGGTAAAAAATAGGTTTTAATATTCTCTACAGTGTTAACATTTTTGATCGATCATATTCTAGATTTCTATCAGAAATTGTCTAAAAGCAAAAAGTAATAAAAGCCAACACATCACTGCGCCTCCTTTAAATCAACATTTTAAGAAAAAAAAAAACCAAAGAACCACACACTACATCTTTATGTAATGATTTTAGTAAAAATATGCTATCCTTTTCTCTGGGAATAGGAAACATTCTGATTTAAGAACAGCACCATTCATATGCCAAACAGCAGTAATGCTTCTCAGAGAGCCACTGAGACTAAATGTGTCTCAAAAAGAAGAACTCGATTGGGGGATGCAGATATTTTTTGTATGTGCCATAGGTTTTCAATGCTATGTAAAACATTCGATTCGACCAGAAATCATCAGTCTAGATGACCTCACTTAGAAAATACTTTTCTTTTCAAGTGCCTTAAAGTTTAACTATACATCGTGGTAGCAAATTTAGACTTTAATCTAAAGATCTTTAAATGCTGTACAGAGGAGGTAGGACCAGAGAGTAGACAATTGCATAACACAAAGGGGCCTTCAGGATTGACGGCACTGGAGCAGCAACATCTAATACTGTATTTTTTAGACCCTGGGTCAGGACCCTAAATTGGGTACCCCATTGGTTGGGGCATTATATTTATCAGAGCTCTGGCAACTACCATCAATAAATTACTGTATGCAGTGTATTAGTAAATAACCCTGATAAATCACACTTAAGATAAGGTGACATCACATAACCAACACAAATGACAAAATACAGTAACATTCAACTCAAAATTCAATCCTGTTCAAGTATGCTTACCATTGAATCCATTACAGACATCATCATGTGTTACAAATGAAAATGTAGGGTGAGGTTAAGGAAGATTTTTTTTCATGCTACATAAAAAAAGTGACAAGTCATAAGCAGCTTTGCCCACAGCGTTGTAATAGTATTACACCCCAGGTGAACACAGGGATAAGCCACAGCATTCTATAAAACATCTAGCTTAGAGTAGTTCTGATAGCTTGTTTTTTTTTTTATAGCTGTATTGCAGTAGCAAATAATAATACAATGGCCTCCTACCCAACTTTAGTTCTTGAACTTCCCATTGCCACCTAATCTGAAATAGTTCAGATTAAAAGGAACATTAGAGTCTTCAGAACAACTACAGCTTTTCAGAGAAAAGGCAGTGTTTACATTACTGCCAAGTTACACCTCTAGTGGCAGTCACTCAGACTGCCACTAGAGGTGCTTTCTGGGTCAGTGCTGTACAATGTGCAGCACTAACGTGCAGCTTGTCTACGCTCTGCATGGATACTCTGAACTCTCCTCAGAGATGCATTGGTTCAATGCATCTCTATGAGGAGATGTAGACCAATTCAGCGCAGTGTTTTGCAACCCATGTGCAATAGTATCCCCATAGGAAAGCATTGGATTAGGTAAAATGATAAATTTTGATGATATCAGCCAAGGAGATGGAGCCGGTGCAGGGCCAGCTGTGAGGAGAAATGCGTGGCACTGGAAAAAAGGGGAGCAAACCCCATTTTAATGGAGGTAAAGGCACCCTAAACTGCTATTTTAAACCTATAGTGCCAGGAATCCACACAATAAAATGGTTTGGCTTTTCATAAAACACTTGAGCGGTTGAAATGGTAAAAATGTTTTAATTAAAATGTGTTTAACAGAAAATATATAACAACCAAACATTTGGGAACCATGAAAAATCATGTTCAAATATTAGTAAGTAAACAGTTAAAGGATATGGTTTATTCAAGGGATCATCAATTATATTTTTAATGCTTTGTTGAATCCACACTTTCTGACTGTCAAGTTCTTTTTCCTTTAGTTCCAGATTTCCAATTTCAGCTTTTAGATTTTTCAGTGTGTCCAATACTTCTTTTGTGTTGCATCCTGCACCTACACCTCTAAACAAACATTAAAAAAAAAAAAAAAAAAAAAAAAAAAAAAAAAAAAAAAAAAAAAAAAAAGCACACAAACCTTTATCAGATCACATACAAAGATAACACAAAGTAACACAGAACCTCTTAAGGATGGAGGTAATTGTTCTGCATCAAAACAAAACCTTGAATTTGCGCTGTGTTTGTTCCACTGTATTTTAAGGCAGCATTTCCCCAATTAGTGTTCCGCGGAACCTCAGGTGAAACAAAATAGCCGCGGGCAGCGAGTGAGCCGGCTCAGCTCCCTCGTGCGCACAGCAGTGATGCAGGAGCCGGAATATGATGTCACTCTGGCTCCGGCATCACTAAGAAGCGTGCAAGGGAGCTGAGCAGGAAGATCACTGCTCCCTCGCTGCCCACACTGTACGCCTGCACGCCAGCCCCGCTGGACCCCAATGACTGCACGCCAGCCTCTCAGCCCATCTGGACCTCAGGGACTGCACGCCAGCTGGTAGGGAGGCTGGGTGCAGTAGAATAAAAAAAAAATTAAAAAAAATTGTGTGAGTGATTGTCAGTGAGTGTGTGCTTGCGTTTGTCAGAATATGTGTCTGTCTGTCAAAGAGTATGTGTCACTGTATCGAAGTGTGTGTATGTCAGTACGCGTGTGTATATATGTGCCAGTGTATATCAGTGTGTTTGTATGTGCATGCGTGTGTGTGAATGTGTGTGTCTAAGGGTGCAAGCATGTGTATATGTCACTGTGTGTTTGGGAGTGTATTTTTGAGTCAAGATGTCTGTATGTGCCACTGTGTGCATCTGAGAGTGTGTGTGTGTGTGTGTGTATGTATGTATGTGTGTCCCCCCCCCCCCGATACATACAAAAGAGGCACACATTTTTTATTTTTTTTGGGCACGATGTTGATACACTATGTCAAAGGGTTCCACGGGAAAAATTAATTGGGAACCCCTGCTTTAAGGGATCCTCCTCAAGTGTCCCTACACATACTATTTCTTTTAATTAATATAAGTATGTGTGTGTATATTATATATATATATATATATATATATACACATATATACATACACATACACACACATATACATACATACATACATACACACACACACACACCAAACAGAACCTTAACCCCTTAAGACCGGAGGGCGTACTATTACGCCCTATTCTAAGCGGCTCTAAACACCGCCGGGCGTAATAGTACGCCCTCCGGTCTTTTCCTACTTACTCGGTCGCCGGCGATCCCACGCCGGCGATCGCGGTTGGGGGGACTCCCAGGGAGCCCCCCGCGGCACGTCCCACCCCCTGGAAGCCCCCCGGCCATGTGAGAGTGGGGTCCTTGCGAGGACCCCACAATCACAGGGCCGGGGGTAGCTGGCTGCAGCATTGCCAGCAGGGGGACTGCCTGTAATGACAGGTGGTCCCCCTGCTGGCTGGAAATAAAATTAAATAAATTAAAAAGTGTAAAAATTTTATATATCAAAATACACGTAGACTGATACGGATTAAATATATAATTATTGTTATATATAATATAAAAAAATATGTAAATATGTTAAATAAAATTAAAAAAAATTATTAAAAATAAATAATTAAAAAATATATAGATGTGTGTTATTTCGTTCTAACTGGATTGTGAAATTAATATATATATCTCAAAATACACGTAGAACGAAATATATATCTATATACATAAATAAAAATATTTTAAAAAAATTATATAGATATAATATATATATATATATATATATATATATATATATATATATATATATATATATATATATACACACACATATATACATACACACACACATATTAATTCACATTATATATTTATGTAATATTTTTTACATAATTAGGTATCTTAATTAATTACAATTAGCAGGACCTGCCTGACAACCCATGCCGAAAGTAAAGGGAATTTAATTTGCTAGCACTATATTTAACCCTATAACTTTCCGAGACACCATAAACCTGTACATGGGGGGTACTGTTCTACTCGGGAGACTTCGCTGAACACAAATATTAGTGTTTCAAAACAGTAAAATGTATTACAACGATGATATCGCCAGTAAAAAAGTGACCTTTTTTGCATTTTTCACGCACAAACAGCACTTACACGGAAACAATACTTTTTACTGTTTTGAAAAACAAATATTTGTGTTCAGCGAAGTCTCCCGAGTACAACAGTGTACAGGTTTTATGGTGTTTTCAAAAGTTACAGCGTCAAATATAAGGCTTGCGTTTCATTTTTTTCACATTAAAATTCGCCAGATTGGTTAGGTTGCCTTTGAGACCATATGGTAGCCCAGGAATGAAAATTACCCCTATGATGGCATACCATTTGCAATAGTAGACAACCCAAGGTATTGCAAACTGGTATGTCCAGTCTTTTTTTAGTAGCCACTTAGTCACAAACACTGGCCAAAATTGGTGTTTTTTGCATTTTTCACACACAAACAAATACTAACGCTAACTTTGGCCAGTGTTTGTGACCAAATGGCTACTAAAAAAGACTGGACATACCCCATTTGCAATACCTTGGATTGTCTACTATTGCAAATGATATGCCATTATGGGTGTAAATTTCATTCCTGGACTACTATACAGTCCCAAAGGCAACGTAACCAATCTGGCGAATTTCAATTTCAAATGTAACGTGCTATATTTGACCCTGTAACTTCCCAAAACGCCATAAAACCTGTACATAGGGGGTACTGTCTTACACGTGACACTTTGCTGAATACAAATATGTGTATTTTATTGCAGTAAAAGCAAACAGTATTATGACATTGACCGTTAAAATGTCATGTAGAACTAAAAAAAATAAAATCGTATTTTCTCCCATTATTTTCATATTAAATTATGTTTCATAGCTAAATATTTGATATTAAATGAAAGCCCTGTTTCCCCTGAATAAAATGATATATAATAAGGGTGGGTGCATTTACTATGAAAGAGGTGAATTACGGTTGGACAGACATGTAGCGCAAATGCCAGGTTTTGTTTACATTTTGTTTTGTTCACAACATGTACTTTTGGCTCCGTCCTTAAGGGGTTAAGTGTGAATAAAATGTTGAAAACTGTACACAAATGCTTTTATTTTATATTTTTACTTATAATTATTATTTTTTTTTTTACACATTCAGTGCCACTTAATAAAAATAACTCATAGTAGATTCGCATATCAGTTTTGATTGTTAAATGCGTAATACGTCAAGAATCTAAATACATTTTTAGTAGTCAATGCTAACCCTATACCAGGGATAGGCAACCTTCGGTACTCCAGATGTTGTGGACTACATGTCCCATGATGATTTCTCGGCAGTATAGCTAGAAGAGGATCATGGGAGATGTAATCCATAACATCTGAGGTGCCGAAGGTTGCCTATCCCTGCCCTATACTAAACCAATCATACCCTTTTTACCTTATGATTACACTAACACTAGCCATACACGTACCCTACATTATCCCTAACCCCATCATAAACTCTTACCCCCTAACACAAGCCCTACACTAACCTACAAAAATAACCCTAAGGAAACCCTCTGCTGATATCAATATAGTTATCAGTAGAGGGGTTTATCTATTTAAAACAGTATATAGTGGTATGTTGCTGGCATTTACTTTCTTTTTCCAGTACTACAGAAATATTTTCATGTATTACTGAATTAAACATGCTTTCCTAGATGATTACCAAGTGATCACAACTTTCTTAGGGACACAGAGGGAGACTGTCAAGGTCTGTTCAGAGCCTCTACTTTTAGCAGCCCTAGTAATACTGCATCGCAGCGAACAGCTACTGTGTTCTCAAAGGATTTTAACCCCTTAAGGACCACACTTCTGGAATAAAAGGGAATCATGACATGTCACACATGTCATGTGTCCTTAAGTGGTTAAGGGCTGTATGCAGAGCTGACTTTCAGGGGAGCCACATGTATCAATTGACACCTGTGTCTCCCCCGGTGTGAGCTTTGATTTAACCCTACTCACACTAACTCATTGGGACGTGTCAATAGGCCCAAACGGCGTTTAGGCCAAATATTGCCAGGACAAAATGACACGGTCTAATGTCATTAAAGTGAACATGATTAAGAGGACACTGAGCACATAAACAACTTTAACTTAATGGGGTGTTTTGGTGTATAGATCATGTTTATATAGCCTCACTGTTCAATTCTTCATTAAGCAATAAGTGATGTTGCGGTTTATAATAGGAAAAATGCAAGATGCCTACATATACATAAGAAACCAGCCTTATCTACTTTGACTATAAAGAAAGCTACAACATATAAACTGTCTTTACATGAAGAGTGTGGGGAGGCTGCATGAGTTTCTGCCAGGGGAAGTGTGGCTAGGGCTGCATAAACAACATAATTTGAATCCTAAATGGCAGATAACTGAGCAGTGATACTACAAGAGCATGATGTGTACACCATAACCATTTAATATAGAAAACATTAGCTATGTCTTACTTTACAATAACCTGTCTATCAGCTTCTTTACCAGGAAGGCTTTGATAAATTCCAAATACATTGTGCTGACATGGTCATATATCAGTCTGCGTTTGTTTTCTCTAATGAGAAAAACTAAAGTAATGGCCATAGAGCTTGCATTATTGAGTAAGAATGCACCACCATGACATTGAGGAGTGGGAGGGAGGGTACACACACACACGAAAGTTAAATTGTTCTTACTTCCACTGAATGCTGTTCTTTGATTTTTTCTCTATTAGGCCAATGCCTTCCAGAACATTGGTAATATCATATATTCTTCTTTTCTGTCTCACAGCAAGAGTATCTGCAGCCTTAAAATATAAGCGAAAATAAAATGTTTCAAAAACATAATTCAATGAAAACCAGGCAGAAATGCAATATACCGTATATACTCGTGTATAAGTCGATCTCATGTATAAGTCGAGTGCAGTTTTGTGACCAACAATTGTGAAATATGCTATGCCTCGTGGATAAGTCGAGGGTAAAACTTGGGGCTATGAAATTCTGTGATTTTTATAATTATATACACACACACTCATACAAACACACACTCTGCATTATATATACACACACTCATACAAACACACACTCTGCATTATATACACACACACTCATACATTATATATACACACTCATACTGTATTATATACACACACTCTGTGTATATAATGCAGAGTGTGTATATAATGAAGAGTGTGTGTGTGTAGTGTGTGTGAACTGGGTGGGGGAGGGCATTTTTATTATTTTAATTTTTTTATTTTAATTTTAATTATTTTAAATTTTTTTTGTCCCCCTCCCTGCTTGTTAAACGGTCAGGGAGGGGGGCTATCTTAATCCCTGGTGGTCCAGTGGCATGGGCTTTACTTACCTTTCCTGCAGCTCCTGTCAGCTCCCTTCTCCTCCGTTCCGGTCAGCTCCACTGTAAGTCTCGCGGTCTGGTTGCCGCGCGGATCGTTGCCATGGCTCTGACGGCCGCGGCTCTCTAAATTGCCATAATACAGACAGTGACTCGAGTATAAGTCGAGTGGGGGTTTTTAAGCACAAAAAATGTGCTGAAAAACTAGACTTATACTCGAGTATATACTGTACTAATTAAAACAAAATCCACTTTACTGCCCAAATAGACAAAGTGCTACAATATTTCCATGGCAATTGTCTGACATTAGAAATTGTCTGAGTATGGCAGTCATTATACCAACCATTATCTACAAAATATACAAGTAGTTTGAATACCGGCAATCCACAAGTAAATATTTATGCAATACGAAACAAGATGATCCCTTGGGCACAGGTGATAGGATTAGAGCCTTCATAAAAGGTTTTGAAAGGAATTCTGTGCATTTGTAACATGGTGCCCAATGTGTTTACTGATGCACTCAACTTTTATAAGTTAGGCAAAATAATAAAAGGTTTAAATATTTAAAAAGTAAATAACAAAACCGGAGATCAAAAGATGTCCCAAAATGAATTACATTTCCATTACCTTCATGAGGCTCAACATAACAAAAGGTGTAATGCAATGATTAAAGGGACAATACAGACACCAGAACAACTACAGGTTAATAATCCCTCCCTGCAGGCTTTTCAGAGAAAAGACAGAGTTTACATTGGTGCCTGTGATCACCTGAAATGGCAGACACCCACTAGAGGTGCTTCCTGTGTCAGTTCAGCATTGGCATTCAGAGTCTCCACAACCTGTATGGAGACACTGAAGGTTTCCTATACAGATGCACGTATTCAATGAGGAGATGCTAATTGGCACAGCATATCGTTATAATGCGCATGCTCAATAGCCTCCCAATACTTTCCTATGGGAAAACATGGATTGACTAAGATCATCAAATCGGTTGATCTCAGAGAGGCAGAGCCACACACTGCAAGACCGATGCACAAGAACTATAGGGTCAGGAATATAAACATTTATTCCTGACACTGTAGTGCACCTTTAAGCTTGCACCCAAGTTTACTCATGGTCTCTTTAGTTTATATAAAAAAAAAAAAATCAAAAAAAAAAATCATATTGTTCACATTAGCAGCAGCTGAGCTATCTAAGAAAGTACAATCATACATTCTCTGAAAAAAACATAAATATGTCAGTATTGTCTATCTTGTTCCTCAACGGTAGCTTTTAAATTTTCAATAATAATAATAATAATAATAATAAAATAGAAAAAGGTTAACTAAATTGCAATCGAGACATTGCACACACATGGTCTGGGTGCCTGAGGTTAGCCTCTTCAGTACTGGAGACCATATATCTAATAGGATATTCATGTTTTGGAGAGAGTTCAGAGAAGGGCTACTAAACTAAATCATGGATTGCAGATTTAAAAAAAAAAAAAAAAAAATTACCAGGAAAGGTTAACCCCTTAATGACGAGTGACGGACGAGGTCTGTCACTCAGGGGAATCCCTTAACGAAGAGTTAAAATTAACCCCGGATCGCAGCTATCGCAGGGTTAATGGTGCTCCGGTATGCCTCTGTATTAGAGGCAGACCGGGAGCATCCAATAGTGCTGCCCAGCACATGTGCTCGCTCTGACAGAATGTCAGAGCGAGAACATGTGCTTAGTATACTTACCTTCCGCCTCCCTGCACTTCCTGGTTCTGTGTGAAGTGCAGGGAGACGGATCAGTGATGATCCTGCCCCCTGTTAAAAAAATTAAAAATAAAGTTAATTTAAAATCCCACCCCCCTTTACCCATTTTAATAAAAAAATTAACCCCTTCCCTGCCAATTGATCACTGACTACAGTGATCAATTGGCAGGGATTACATTTTACGATGATATGATTTTTTTTTTTTTAACCCCTGAGGGTTAATTCTTTTTTTTAACCCTCAGGGGTTAAATTTATTTTATTAATTAATTTAAGTATTTTAAAATTATAAATTTAGCTAGCTGGGGTGGGTGGAAGTTAGTGGGGAATTGGGGGATTTGGTGTTAGGCTAACTAGGGGTTAACGTTAAAAAAAGTTTTAAAATAAGCTTTAAAAAGTTAAAAATTAAGTTTAAAAAGTTTTAATAACGTTTAAGTAAAAAAAAAACCCCTTTAGCCAGTCCAAATAAAAATTAACCCCTTCCCTGCCAGTCGATCACTGCCTACAGTGATCAAAATACAGATCACAGTATTATACTGTGATCTAATTTTTTTCAACCCCTGACAATTAACTTTTATTTATTTTTTAACCCTCAGGGGTTCAATTTATTTAATTAACTGATTTAAATATTTTATAATTATATATTTTGCTAGCTGGGGTGGGTGGGAGTTATTGGAAAGGGCGGAATTTACTGTTAGTGCTGCTTACTGCTAGTTAGGGGTTAACGGTAAAAAAAAGCTTAGAAAAATGTTAAAGCTGTAAAAAAAAGTTTTAGGAAAGTTTAAAAAAAATAATAAGCAAAACAAAAGTTTAAAAACTAGTTTTAAAAAGTAAAAAAAGTTTAAAAAAGTTAAAAAAAATACATTTAAAAACGCTCATTACCACTACACCTGGAACAAACTAGAGAAAAAATGATCCCACGCCAAGGTTCTAAATATGCCTTTTGAATTACCACAGGGTGTACTCTTTAATAAATAGTATGTGTGTATGGGGAAGTTTCAATAACCAACCATCTAAACTACTCCAAATTGGAACATGGACACAGCGTAAAACTGAATGGTTCTTCTCAAATGTGCTCCTTCAACATCCCCATATACTTGGCAAAGGTACATACGGGGGTATTGCTGTACTCAGACCACATAGCTGAGCAACATATGAAGTATTATACAGTCGTAGCACACATAAGGTTTGCAAAATATACTGTGCAAACTCACTTTGTGTGTCAAAAAGGCAGAAAAAACACTTATTACCACTACACCTGGTACAAGCTAGCGGAAAAATGATCCCACGCTAAGGTTCAAAATATACCTTTTGAAATACCCTGGGGTGTCTACTTTAAGAAATGGTAGGCCTTTGTGGGGTAGTTTGAATTTAAAACCTGCAAAGATGCTTGGAAATTGCACATAGGCCCAGCGTCAAAATTCAAAGTTCGGTAAAAACTGATATGGCTTGGTCTCCTATATGGCACTGTAGCTTCACGAAATAGTGCCAAAGACATTCATTGGGTGTGTCTTTTTACTCAGAAGACTTAGCTGAGCATAATTTGGGAGGTTTGAACTTAGTGGCACATATGAAATATACAAAATGCCCAGCAAAAATGCAATCCATATGTAAAAAATGCACAAAATTATTTTTTACCACATACTTTGGCATATATTGGTGAAAAAATGGGGGCATGTTAAGGCACAATATGCACCTTATGAGATACCCTGGAGTGTCTACTTTTACAAATGGTAGGCCTTTGTGGGTTTTTTTTGAACAAACTACTACAATACCGCAAATGGAAGCATAGGCTCATTAAATCCGTCTCTCAAAATTCTACTGTGAATACGGAAAAGGACAGGTATCCTGTATGGCACTGTAACTTCACGAAATAGTGCCAAAAACATACAATGGGGGTGTCATTTTACTCAGCCGATGTAACTGAACACATAATAAAACTTTGTACAGGAATAGCACACACCAACTTTACAAAATACACATGAGAATTTATTTGTTATAAGTTTGTGTGCCAAAAACCCCCAAACAATTTTACTCCAATATTTAGCAGAGGTTGGCGGTGAAATGGCTACGTAGAAAGTGTCAAAACAACCTTAGGTAAATAGCCCGTGATGTCTGCTTTATATAAATATATACTTTTGTGTGGCAATTTTGTTTTCTTTTATGGCTATTAAGCTTACAAGACAAACATACCAAATTCTAAAAATCGCTCCACATTAAAAGTTTATTTTACTCCTTGTGCTTTGTGACCTGTAACTAACAAAAAAAAAAAACAAAAAAAAAAACCAAACTTAAAATCCCAGGCACATTATATATTCTGTAAATCAGAACAACTAAATAAATTTATTTTTAATTACTTTCCTTAACCTGCACTAATTGTGCACACATTATTATTGCAAAAAACCCAATTTTTTTTAAATAAATAAAAAATAAAATATATATATATATATATATATATATTAATTACATATTACATCACATTAAAGCCCTTTCTGTCCTTTAAAAAAACGGTATATAATGTGTGTCGGTGCAATAAATTAGTAAAATGCAAATTGCAGTTGAACGTAAACAGCAAAAAATGCTGTTGTCATTAAGTGAAAGACAAGCTTTTGAAGCTCTGTCCTTAAGGGGTTAAAGGACCACTATAGGCACCCAGACCACTTCAGCCCAATTAAGTGGTCTGGGTGCCAGGTCCCTCTAGTGTTAACCCTGCAGCTGAACACACCACTGAAGGTTAATCCAGCCGCTTCCGCGATTCTCACGGTGAAAAAAAATCACAGTGAGAAGACGCTGACGTCCATAGGAAAGCATTGAGAAATGCTTTCCTTTGAGCAGTTTGAATGCGCGCGCGGCTCTTGCCGCGCATGCGCATTCAGCGCTAACGTCGGCAGAGGGAGGAGAGTTCCCCAGCGCTGAAGGGGCCCAGCACTAGAGAAAGTTAAGTGACTGAAGGGGTTTTAACCCCTTCAGCCCAGCGGGAGTGGGACCCGGAGGATGGGGGAGACCTAAAGACCCTATAGTGCCAGGAAAACGAGTTTGTTTTCCTGGCACTATAGTGGTCCTTTAAAAAGATCTTAAAATATATAGGAAACACAAGACAGGGAATCAACACAGGAGAATATATTTTAAAAAAAAAAAAGGACAGTCTTACATTAGAGGGGCAAAGGATTAAAAATAATATCAGGAAGTATTACTTTACTGAGAGGGTAGTGGATGCACAGAATAGCCTTCAAGCTGAAGTGGTAGAGATTAACACAGTGAGGGAGTTTAACCCCTTAAGGACACATGACGTGTGACATGTCATGATTCCCTTTTATTCCAGAAGTTTGGTCCTTAAGGGGTTAAGCATGTGTGGGATACGCATAGGGCTATCCTAGATATAATATAAGGAATTAATGAAAGTATTTAGAAAATTGGCCAGACTAGATTGGCCGAATGGTTCTTATCTGCGGTCACATTCTATGTTTCTATGATGCTTTACAATAGCAACAGGCAGTTAGAAATAGAGCAATCACACTCACACCTTGCTGTGCAAATAGTCACTTTGCCTTCCTATTTTAATCTAAATAAAACTACTACATTTCTAACAATCTGCATAAGAGTGGGTCATGGGATTATAATTTAGTGTTAACAAACTTAACATTTTCAAAGACTTGCAAAATGGTGTAAATAGATTATCAACTACCCTCAAGAATTCTGGGGGTCTTTGTAGTATTCCTTTAATTTTTTACAATGCAAAGTCACGGATCTCCTGTAACAGATGATCTAATATGCAAATTGATACAAAGGATTTAGACACCCATACTTTCTGTATAAATATTTCTCTGTATCCCTCAGAGGAAGGCACACGGTTGGCGCTGAAACCGTTCTTTCACTTCAATTTATTTAGATTGGCTTTAAAATGGTAATGTGTTTTTCTAACTTCACTTGTTTTTGGAAGGTTATGTTTTTTGGAAAGTCAAGTAAGTAGAAGCTGTAGTGTGGTTTCTCACGGAGCTCCAAGGATATTTCAGGGCAATAGACTTCAGTAGTGCTAAGGATCCTTTTTCTAGTAGACTCAATTTTAAGAGTCAGACATTGTATCCAATGCCATATAGATATAGGTGATATGAGATACTCAGGCACTGTTATTTCTCAGCTCGTCAGCTTTCTAACTACTCCATATAAACAAACAGTCTAAGCAGGCAGAATGAAGGGAAAGTTATATACGGAAAATATCAGTGTCTAGATACTTTTGAATCAACTTACAGACTATGCCAAATACTCTGTTTTATGAAAGCCATGATTTGTAGCCCATTATTTGACTTTGAATATATGTAGAGTTAGTGTATGATATATAACAAACTCCTTGCTTAAGAATCATATGACAATGGAGGATATTTTCGTTTTCTTTTGTTCACATTTTGTCTGTACATAGAGGCTTATCGCATTGCATAACCAAACCTCAAGATCAGAGATTAGTGTTTTTTTACTTCACTTAAATGGTCACTCCAGATGCCTAAACAACTTGCTTGTTAAAAAAGCTTTGTGTGTGAAAAGTGTGCCCGCCCCCCTTTGGAAAAAAGTGCAGAGTTTAATAGAAATTGACACTTTTACAAATTAACCTGGTTACACCCCCTTGGCTTTGAAGCAGAGAACAAGTAATGTACTTCCTGTTTTCGTTAGCTCAATGCAGCTGACCTCAAGTGGCATTGGATGATATATTCAAGATAGAGTTTGTGCCCTTATTTGGAGAGAATCTAAAATAGTGACCTGCTCCACTGCTATATGAGCCAGGCCTCTCCCAGCACCAAAACCCTCTGCTGCCATTAAGTTAATCTATACGTTTCATCCAAGTTTGGCTGGCAATGATAGGCTAAGAGTACTGGGCAAAGCCACTTCCATTGTTCTCAGACTTATGACTACCCAAACCTGGATGGATTTGCAGTGATAATGTAGTAGCTAAACTACCAAATGTAGCAGGGAGGGCTAGATTCAGGATTGAGAGAAGTAAAATCCTGTATACTATATGCTTTTGATGCTGGTCTTTCAAATAGTTTTTATTAATACATTTTTCAATCACAATACAGAAGAGAATTATAACCAAAAAAATAATAAAAAGTGGGGGGAATACAATGAATAACTATCATCCAATAATATATTTTGTGTGTATATTAAAGCAGTACTATAATAGTAAAGATGCAGGTCTGTAAGCAATGTCAGGAAACCCCAAATAGGTGCACTCATGGGTATAACATCCTGGACTGGTAGGGGGTACTTGAGGACTGGGTTGGGAACTCCTGCTCTAAAGGAATGAAGGACAAATACACAGAAAGAAATGAGGGATTTAAATGATCTGTATGTATCCGAACAATGGTGTATTTGGGAGACAGCAGAGGAAGCTTGTTAGAGATAAGCGGTGAGGAGAAAACAGGGGGGCACGGGGAGATGGGACATGCAACTGTTATAAGCCGTTTGCCGTGAGCATGCTGGGGTCAGATGCCAATTTTGCACAGAATTAACATTACCCACCAGGAACTCTAGTTCTGGGCTGGATAACGAGGCCCTGTGACGCTGCCAGAGGTGAAGTTACACATCCGACAGAAGAGGGGCAATTTCTGTATAGGCAGCTCTTCAAAGCAAAACCCAGCACTAACAAACTCCAAGTACCATGTCCACCTCATGTCAATAAAGTGGTCATGGTGCTCAGAGTAACCCTTTAACCAGCGTTCCACAACTCAACTTTGAGTTCCAAAGTTTGTGGTTCCAAACTTGTTAGTATAACAATAAAAATTAAAAAATGGTATTACAAGATACAAATTTTATCTGTCATTTTACATCTGAATTACTGTACTAATATGAAAAAAAATAAACTCCCTTTCAAATCAACAAATGCTTGTACATTGGTGATTTATTATTAAGTACTGGGATAGGTTGCCACTTTATAAATTAAGTTTATATTATATCAGCTGGCAAACATTCACCAAATTTCTATGCAGTCCTCAAGCACCCTTATAGCTCACTTGGCAAATGCTGGCATCTTAACAGCTCACTCATCACCTGCAAGTTAAAAGAAAACTATACGATCAGGAACACAAACATGTATTCCAGACCCTAAAAAGTGTTAAAACACCATCTAGCCCGATTGGTGTATGGCCCCAGAATGCACCTCTACTATCTGTGGTGAAAAGCATGATTCGGCTTATGGTGTCCGGTGCGGTGCTGATGGTCCTCTGCGTCAGCTAGAAAGCATCGATTCAGGAGGCCCCCAGTTGGGGTGCCAGGCGGTCTGTCACGCTATCCATTTGAGGGCCAGTGGAGGTATCCCTAGACTGTAGTGTAAATAGTGCATTTTCTCTTAAGAGTTGGTGTCACAGTCCCCAACAAGGTCCATATGTGTGTGCCCGTTGCATGGGGACTTGCATAAAATGCCAGTGTAGCTACCATTAAACCAGTCCACTTCACCGTCAACACGCAGCCTCGTCTCGTGATTGTAGAGAACAGCTATACTGCTATAACCACTAGCTGTTGTAAGAGCTTCACAGCTATACTTTTGGAGGAGAGGCCTTTCCACTGAGAGCTGGATCCAGGAGTTTGGTCCAGGGTGGGAAGGGACGGTGAGACCCCAGCAAACTGCAGCGCCTAGTGGGGGCTACGGTACTTATGGTGTCCGGTGCGGTGCTTATGGTCCTCAGCATTAGCTAGGAAGCATCGATTGGCGGAATCACCCAGTCGGGGTGCCAGGCGGTATTTCACACTATCCGCCTGAGGGCCAGTGGAGGCATCCCTAGACTGTAATGTAAATACTGCATTTTCTCTGTAAAAAACAGTGTTTACTGAAAAAAGCCTGAAGGGAATGATTATACTCATCAGAAGAAATACAATAAGCGGCAGTTCTGGTGATTATAGTGTCCCTTTAAATTGTTACTCTAAGATTCACAACCACTACAGCCAGCTACAGTGGCCTAGTTCCACAATTTAGCAACAGTTTATCCTTGTATCTGGGTCCCTGCTTGGCTCCTTTATTTGTGGTTCTGCAAAGCTTAAGAAGCTGATCTGATCAACTTTAATTAACTGTGAGCATCAGCTGAACACGCTCAGCCAATGAATGCTGCCAGATGTGGAATTACACCTCCTGCAGCAAATGGGCTATACATACAGACTCCAAGTACCATGATCACTTAAAAGTGATCATGTTGTTTGGGGGTAAACCAAGACAACATGACAGCTTCTCACCACCTTCAGGACGGGCCCCTAAGAACTATGACAACTCACTATCTTCAGGTCAAGTCCCGGAGGACTATAAAACCTTACTAACAACAGTTACAGCCCTAGGCACCCTGACAGTTCACTATGCCTTTGGGCCCTGAACCTAGGAACCACCACAGCTCACTCCTCTTCAGGTCCAGCCCCTAAGCACCATGACAACTCACTCACCACTTTCAGGAATAGCCCCTAAACACAGTGGCTGCTAACTCACAACTTTCAGGTCCAGCCCCTAAGCACCATAACAACTTACCACCTTCAGGTCCATCCCCTAAGCAACATGGCAGCTCACTCGCCTTCAGTCCAGCCCCTAAGCAACATGGCAGCTCACTCACCTTCATGTCCAGCCCCTAAGCAACATGGCAGCTCACTCACCTTCATGTCCAGCCCCTAAGCAACATGGCAGCTCACTCACCTTCATGTCCAGCCCCTAAGCACAATGGCAGCTTACTCACCCCTTTACAACTCACTCACTGTCTTCAGGTCTAGCCTCTAAACACTGGACCACCTTCAGGTCCAGCCCACAAGCACCCTGACAGCTCACTCACCACTCTCAGAAGCAGCCCCCAAGCACTGACAGCTCACTTACTACCTTCAGGTCGGTCCAGACCCTAAGCACCACAACAGCTCACTGATCACCTTCAGACTCAGCCCCCCCAAACACGGACAGCTCACTCATCGCCTAAACACTCAACCCCCCCAAACACTGACAGTTCACTCCCCACCTTCACACTCAGCCCCCCCAAACACTGACAGTCACTTCTCCCACCTTCACACTCAGCCCCCCCAAACACTGACAGCTCATTCTCCAGCTGTCACCACCTTGACAGCTCACTCACCACCTTCACTCAGCCCCCAAACACTGACAGCACACTCACCACCTTCACCTCAGCTCCCCCAAACACTGACAGCTCACTCACCACCTTCACACTCAGCCCCCAAACACTGACAGCACACTCAGCCCCCCAAACACTGACAGCTCATTCACCACCTTCACACTCAGCCCCCAAACACTGACAGCTCACTCAACACCTTCACACTCAGCCCCCCAAACACTGACAGCTCACTCATCACCTTCACTCATCCCACCAAACACTGACAGCTCACTCATCACCTTCACCTCATCCCCCAAACTGACAGCTCACTCCCCACCTTCACACTCCAGTACCCCAAACACTGACAGCTCACTCCCCCACCTTCACACTCCACCCCCCAAACACTGACAGCTCACTCCCCACCTTCACACTCAGCCCCCCAAACACTGACAGCTCATTCTCCACCTTCACACTCAGCCCCCCAAACACTGACAGCTCACTCTCACCTTCACACTCAGCCCCCGCCCCAATCACTGACAGCTCACTCACCACCTTCACACTCAGCCAGCCCCCAACACTGACAGCTCACTCCCCACCTTCACCTCAGCCAGCCCCCAAACACTGACAGCTCACTCCCCACCTTCACACTCAGCCCCCCAAACACTGACAGCTCACTCCCCACCTTCACACTCAGCCCCAATCACTGACAGCTCACTCCCCACCTTCACCTCAGCCCCCAGACTCACTCACCACCTTCACACTCAGCCCCCAAACACTGACAGCTCACTCCCCACCTTCACACTCCAGCCCCCACTGACAGCTCCTCCCACCTGCCCCCACACTGACAGCTCACTCCCCCACCTTCACACTCAGCCCCCAAACACTGACAGCTCACTCCACCTTCACACTCAGCCCCCAAACACTGACAGGCTCCCTCACCACCTTCACACTCCAGCCCCAAACACTGACAGCTCCCTCACCACCTTCACACTCAGCCCCCCAAACACTGACAGCTTACTCAGCCCCCCCAAACACTGACAGCTCACTCAGCCCCCCCAAACACTGACAGCTCACTCAGCCCCTGGGAATCCCGAGAGCTCACTCACCACCTTCAGGTCCAGCACCCCGTCCTTCGCCTCCTGTAGTAAGGTAACGAATTTACTGGTGAGGAGACCCAGACTCTTCTCGTGCCTGCTAGAAATTCCCGCGGGCTCCGTCATGGCTGGCGGTATAACCGGGGCGGGCCGCGTGCCCGCCCCCTTCTCCGGTAAGAACGAACAAACAAACAAACCAACACACGGAACACGAGGAACACCACGAGAGCCGTGAGACAGACCGGACGTGACGTAGGTCCCGCACTGTTACCAAGGAAACAGAAGCTAGCGAGGTGGAATACGCGACACATGCACAGGCGTAGGCCCTCGCGTCACTTCACACAACGTCTGAGGCAGCCATTTTGAGTAGGGGCAACGGTTAGCTCCGAGAAGACGCAAAAACCCGGAAGTCTTTACATCTGTTGTAAACGGAGTCTGGTGTGGCTGGCCAGAAGTGGAGTATGCGACAGCTAATTTATATATGTATTATTGTTTGTACATGGTCTGCCCGTTACAATCATGGCCGCCGCGCACAGGAACAGTGAGCGGTCTATCCATTATTTTTATGGTCGCGTACGGACGTTGTTGACGTAATTGCGTAATAAGCCAATGTGACCTGTCAAGCATTGCCATCTGTGATTGGATGCCAGAGAGAATAACATGAGCACGTGTGGATGGTCATGGCAGGTGGAAGCAGTCAGTGTGATTATATGAGTTAAAGTGAACTGTAATGAAGGGCAGTAACAGACTGAAATCTGAAGTGTAAAATTATTCCTTAAAGGAAAACAGACCTTTTTTTTTATATATATATATATATAGAAATGTAAGTACATGTATATTTCCATTTTTAGTAAAAACCCAAATATGTGTGTGTATATTATTATTATATTTATAGAGCGCCGTCAAATTCCACAGCGCTTTACAATGGGTGGACGAACAGACATGTAGTTGTACCCAGACAAGTTGGACACACAGGAACAGAGGGGTTGAGGGCCCTGCTCAATGATCTTACATGCTAGAGGGAGTGGGGTAAAATGAAAGGTAAGGATAGTATTAGACTAATGACAGTTGCAGAAGAGGAATCAGTCAGGAGCTATTAACAATTTAATTGATACGGTTTTATGAAGAAATGGGTTTTTAATGATTTTTTTGAAGGAGTGGAGACTGGGTGAGCATCTAACGGAGGAGGGAAGCGAGTTGCACAGGAACGGTGCAGCCCTCGAGAAATCTTGAAGGCGAGCATCAGAGGTGGGAGTACAGACAGAAGATAGACTTAAAAAAAATAAAAAAAATTTTTATATATATATTTACACACACACCACCCCCAACCCCCTCTCTCTCTCTCTCTCTCTCTCTAACAATATGTACCTACCCACCTCAGTGATATGATAGTAACACAGACATGCTGGCGCCCAGATTAACAAGGTCCTTGTCAGATACTAGGGAACCAGGGCAATGTGACGACAAGTGGGCTACTGGAACAAACCATTCCTGGACACAAAGTGAGAACCAAGACCTGCTCAACTGCTACTACAAAAGCAGACCCAGTGAAAATGGCTACATGAAATGTATGTGGTAACTATGGATGAATAAGATATCTTCATCTACGCTAACGCCGAAATATCTAGTGAGACAACATTTGAACATTGTCAAGAGGAAGCTAGTGTCACAACTTTAATAAAATAGCTGCAACTAACTGTTCACTTTTTTAGCCATCACTTCCAAATGTCCCCTGCTACCTCTTGTTTCAAATCACCACGGTATCCTTTAGATTGTAAGCTCACGGGCTGTCTAGCTAAGCACTTTGTATAAAAGAGTTTAAATGGCTAGATTTTAGCTTACGGACAGGGCCCTGTCTACCTTTTGTTTTTGTCTATGTATATATTACATCCTCCACTAATTGTACAGAGTTGCGGAATCTGTTGGCGCTTTATAAAAAACAATAATAAATACACAAAACATCATGCATTAGCTATGAGGAGGAAGAAGTTCCCATACCCACACCAATACTTACGGAGGGTTGCCAACCTGAATCTCTGCCCCATGATGGCATAACAACAGGTTAGATAATTAAAATCTCTTTAGTTTGGAAAAATAGTGCCTCAGAGGGGATATGATTATTATTATATAGCGCCAGCAAATTCCGTAGTGCTACACAATGGGTAAATAACATTATACAAATAGATTCGGGGCCAGTACAAACCATTATCTGGAAATCTATTCATAAACAGGGCTATACATAGGACATGAGGTCACGCATTTAGGCTTGAAGAAAGTAGATATAGTCTAAAGCAAAGAAAATGTTTTTTATACAGTAAGAACTATAAGGATGTGGAATTCTCTGCCTGAAGAGGTGGTTTTATTAGAGTCCATAGAGATGTTTAAACAGAAATTGGATAAATACTTGCAATAACATACAGGGATATAATTTCTAATTAGTGGGGTAATAGCTACTTGATCCAAGGAGATATCTGACTGCCATTTTGGGGTCAAGAAGGATTCTTTTCCTAGTTTGTTGAAAAATTGGAAGTGCTTTAGGTTGTGGTTTTAGGCCTTCTTTTGGATCAACAGCAAAAACACGTGAGGAAGGCTGAACTTGATGGACGCAAGTCTCTTTTCAGTTGTGTAAATATGTAACAGATATAAGAAAGATAGTCAAGTTAGCAGTCCATGACCACTCGACAAGATTATCAGACAGTATGTTAGTTGCAGTTAATGAGGCACATTCCACAATCCCAACCAACACAGTCGCAGAGACCAATAAGCTCATTTATGCGACAGCATTAGTGGTCTTCCAAATGCTTGACTATGAGATGAGCCTGAAGGATAAGCAATGCCCACTAACGAGACTAAGACTGGAAGCCAAGATAAGACTGGAAGCCAAGATAAACACAGCATGTAAGAAAGTTAGTAAGCTGGATCAACTTCACAGAGGTGAAAAGATAAAATATAGATCCTGGCTACTGAGGAAATACAAGGCTATACCCAGATGCCTAGGAAGCAGCTAAGCAAAGGCTGAAAGCCTTGGTAACCAATGAATGCATGGTTTACCAAAGAACCATCCAAGGTGTATGCATAGCTGCAGTGTATCTACAACATACCCACCCAAGACACAGAGCAGAGACTGAACAGTACTTGAAGAACATATTGGAGAAAGAAGCATCACATAACACCAAGACTCAGCTGCTACTAGTCTTAAAGGACAAAACAAATATACCTAAAAACATGACATGGAAAGAGAACTCATAGGGTAATAACGTTATGTTAACCCCCCCCTCCCCCCCCTGCGTTTTAAGGTTGCACTCACAGAGTAGCAGAAAATTCCAAGCTCATCAATCATAGATGTCACCGTTTTCAACAGTATTTGGCAATCCAAGGGTTCATATGAAAAGAAATTGACTGGCAGGAAGGCAAAACCCTGCTTTCTTGAACACCTAAATAACATCAAGAAGGCTGTTCAGAACCATTCCATACCAGTGCATTGTAATGCCTGCCCTAATTTTAAAGAAAACATTTTTTTCATGGATAATTATTGAACAGGTTGCTCTAGATGTGAGAGGTGGAAATATTGTATTAATATTGAGACAACGAGAGGGATTCTGGATACACAGACTTAAAACACTCCAGCCATGTGGGCTAAATGTGGATTTTGATTTCCTTTGTTTTCTATAAATTCTATTTTGATTTTTATCCTTATTTTTAGTCTTTATTTTTTATTTGTTTTTTATTTTTCATTTCATAGTTTCCATATGTATCCCTTATTTTAAACCATCCCCTTTTTGGGGGGATTAATAGTGCATCCAAATTCCCTCTCTATTGTCAGATATATTGTATGTACTTTAATATTTCTAAATACACATCTGGTGGTGATGTTCTGGATTAATAATATGCACTTAAAAAATCTGACTTTTTTCTGAACCACTTAGAATGAATCATCATTATTCTTTTAATATTTTTCATATATGTTAAAATAATGTTTGTTTCTGTATGAGAGTCTATTGCTCATTCATAAGGATTATAAGTGTTTCCTGCCTGATGGCTTAATACTATTTTTCTCTTCTATGTGGTCACGGATGGGGAAGGATTCCCTGTATATGCATGGACGATTTGGAACGCAATATGCGTTCCAGACGCAATGACGTTATCTATCACGGCGGATTTGACTTCCGGGTACATGGAACGCATTTGCGTTCCGGTAAGAACTACCGGAAGTCTATACATGGATTATGACAATCTGAAGAAACATCAACACATGTGAAGATAAGAAGCGATTGGTGAACAGCCGAAGGAGAGACATTTAAAAGAAGAATATCTGGTCTTCACATACCATAGCACTTTATTGATGCACTATCACTTTATTTTTACTCCTGAAGAAGTCTATATGTTAGACGAAATGCGTAGAGTTAGTTCTTGATTTTATTTATTATGTTGCTGTTTTATTCAGCCTATTCAGCCTAGATAATTGTAAAAGTTCCAGCTGCTGATATCGTTGGGAATTGGACTGGAAATTACATTTGATGGGCTTGTGATCTATTTCCACTTTGCAAGTGTGATAATTAACCCCTTAAGGACGGTGGGTGTTCTACGGCGTCCTTAGGGACCTGGCTCTAAATGCCGGCGGGCGGCATAGAACGCCCTAGCCGTCCTATGTACTTACCCGGTCGCCGGCGTTCCCACACCGGCGACTGCGGTGTGGGGACTCACCCGGGAGCCCAGGGAGTCCCCCTCCTTCCTCTTTAGCCTCTTCCAGGGAGTCCTTCCTCAACCTGCGGTGTAATTTTAAATACAAATTTCGGTGCATCCCTAATGATGTATTTAATTTAATAATGTGACTTATACTGACCAGCCAACACTGCCATTTCATTAGCTGTTATACTCAAGAAAATAAATTCCTTGGAACACAACTGCAGAATTTAAACAAATTCGTACTGTAACTGTAAGAAAAACAAAATGGCGCTTACTTGCTTAGGTCTTGTGAGTCCAAAGTAAGTTTCCAACAGCAATTCAATAAGTAAGATTAAATCCAGAAAAAATAATACAGTTTCTTTTTTTTGGATTAATTTGCACAATAATTCAGTATGGAAATAATGCAGGTGTAATATGAAAAGCAATCAGATTAAGGCTGGAGTTGTGAAGGAATAATTCAAGATATAAATGAAATGCTGAAGTTTATAGGTGCACAATTAATTAGTGTCTGAGATTATCCTTTGACAGCAGGCAAATGAAGTGACGAGACAATGTAGCAATGTACTTGCATCAAACTGATCGAACAACAGCTTAATGGAGAAGGTAGTAGAATAGTCAAAGTCTGTTCCTTGTCCAGGGAGTATAGAGTTCAGCATAGTCGGTTTGGAAGATCAGAGGTTCGGTACACAGGTAGATATCACAGGGAGCTCAGGCGGCTACATAGCAACACAACAAATTGACTGAGCAATTTCGGAGTAGCCGCAGATTACTTTTAATGCGGCAGCGTCTGACATCAGACGCATGGGCAAGGTCCGGTCGGTGAAACCCGGAAGTGATTCCTAGGGAGTTTGTTGATCGGTAATTGTGACATCAGCTTTGTGGATGTTACTCTTCTGTAACAAAAACCTCTTATCCCTCACATTAAGAACACCATGGAAATAAATGTACTTAACCGTCTAAAATACACTAATAAAATGTTAAAATAATGACGGATGTTAGAATCTTCCTGGACAGATAGGATCAATATAATAAATGCTTATGTTGTGCCAAAATGGTCATACCTGTTCAGAATTCTACCTTTTCGAATGCCAGAAAGCTGGTTAAATATGATTCAACCCAGTTTTCAGGCATATAAATGGAAAAGCAAAAAACCCATATTAAGTGCTACGGTCCTATCGAAAAAATATAGACAAGGAGGCCTAAATTATCCTGACATAAGAAACTGCTATTTAGCTAACATCATTGGTCATGTGCATAAGTTGCAAATTGACACCTCTAAAAATGAGATGTGGTATGAACTGGAATCCGTAGCGGCAGGAAGAGTTAGGCTAGAATTCTATTTATGGCTTAACAGTGATAAAAAAGTCATGGATCTATTATATAATAAGTCGTTAATATTATCACAAACTATTCAAAGTTTGGGATGTAATAAGAAAAAGGCTGAAAATTATACATAAGATACCTAAAACTTGCCGACTCATTACTTTACAAGATAACATGCAAGACATATCCTTGAAAAACTGGTTTAAACATGACTGGTGAATTGCTGACATTTTCCAAGAAGGTCAAATATTACAACTACCAAACAAAGAACTTTAGGTTTTTGAGACTTAAAATTTTTCTAAATAAGGCTATACTAAATAACGCGACTAAAACCGATAGACTAATAGAATCGATTTTTACTTTTCATTTTTTTTTAAAAAAAAGGTTACCTCAAAAGCAATCAATATAATCTTATCTGACCAAAAGCCATTAAGGATTGGACATATAATTTGTTTAAATCTTTAACAAATATAGATCTTAAATGGAAACCAGATGTGGCTTTATTACACTTGAATTGGGATTTAACATCCACTTCTCTAAAATGTCTAGCTACTCATTGCTTATCAGCTATTAAAATCATAAAAGCTAGACAATGGAAATCAAATCTCCCTTTGTATAAAAAACATTTTATTGACCAACTTACATATCAACTTAGAATGGAAAGAGATTTACATGGCATATCCTTGAATTTATCTAATAAATAACGATATGACAATTGGTTGGGAAAAAAAAACAATATACTGGAGTCTTGTTGACCTCCCATTCTAAAATAAACTAATATATTTTTGGTTTATATATTTGTTTAAGATAATTTGGCAGAAGTGACCTGCCATATTTGGACACACTATCATAGCGAATAATTGTACTGCTCACTTTATTGGATGTGTATTTATCTATGTGCGTTTCTCTTAGCTACATTAAATGGTCGGTAATTAGATTTTTATACTACCGATACTGTTGATGGTAAGACATTTTTTACCCAGTTGTATCATGTTAAACTGTATTGATGTTTGGTTTTGTTGAATTTGTATAAACGTTTTTGGGAAAAAAATTAATAAAAAAAAACAGATAAAAAAAAATCCTCCTATCCATTCTTTTCTGTGGCATGTGGTTTTCTGTGACTTGTTTTGCTTGGGGAGTCTTCTCTAAGCAGGGCAACATGCTGTGTAATGCAGACATGCGGACGTCTGAACGGAGTGACGTTACTCACGCCGGTCCTATATTTCCTAACCAGCGCTCGCAGTATAGGCTATGGAGTTACCATAGCAACCACACGGCATGTATGTGGAGAGCAGAAGGGCCATCTGAGGGAGGTGTTTTTACTACTCCCTGGTCAGTCGATTAAAAAAAAAATAGGTGTCTCATACCTGTCAGTTAAATAGGTTTTTATCCCAAACTATACATTTTCCAACAATCTGCAATCACAATGGATAATACAGAAACAAAGTGATTTAGCACACAAAAGGAGTAAATTTTACCTTCTGAAATATATATACATATATAACAGGTTCTCAGTATAAAATGATTCTGTAACCTATATAAAATAGATATACATACACTTAGTGTAATCTGTATTTACACAGTTATAATAAGTGAAAGTAGTCTGTAAACTCACAATTTTTTGAGCCTATTAAAAGTTGGCTCTGAACTTATAAAGCATTTCATCTCACTTCATGAGATAGAATTGGTGCAATCACGTCCACAGGAACTTGATATCAGCAACAAAAATTCTAGGGTCCAAAATGGCAAGTATAAAAAGTATTTATTTAGACTTTAGAAAAAAACATAAATATATAAAAAGCACAACGCGTTTCAACCTCTGTAAGGTCTTCCTCAGGTGCAAGTATATTGTACATTGAATCTACATTATATATATATATATATATATATATATATATATATGGGATATATTAAATTACAAATAGTGGTAATTAGGGTGTGGGTTCCCACCCATTTCCAAATCTGGTCATGACCGGATGTGGTTTGCCATCCCCAATATTGCGCCACATCCAGTTCGTGACCTATTCCTATGCCCTCCCAAACATGTCCGTCCGTACTGTGGGATCTTTGTGTCGCGTCACTTCCGGTGACGTATTTCCAGTTTTCGGCGCATTGCGTCACTTCCATTATTCCCTGTAGCTCGATCGTATTGTAGCAATCAATTCCTTGTAAACCTCCCAGGGGAGTGGCATTTGATGTCCAAGATACCATTGAGGAAAAGGGCACTCATGCCCATAGTGTCCAGATTGTCCATAATAATTAAAGGATAAAAAGAGGATATAACAAAAAGATGGGGATAAATTCCATATAAATAAGACTATGAATAAACATATAAAAATAAATACAAGACTAATCATATATCATATTCTTAATAAATATAGGATAAAAAATATATAGGATAAAAATTATTACAAAACTTTACCACTGTTTGTAATTAAATATATCCCATATATATTTAATGTAGATTCAATGTACAGTATACCTGCACCTGAGGAAGACCTTAGAGAGGTTGAAACGCATTGTGCTTTTTATATATTTTTTCTAAAGTCTAAATAAATACTTTTTATACGTGTCAATTTTTGTTGCTGATATCAAGTTCCTGAGTTCCTGTGGACGTGATTGCACCAATTCTATCTCATGAAGTGAGATGAAATGCTTTAGAAGTTCAGAGCCAACTTTTAATAGGCTCAAAAAATAGTGAGTTTACAGACTACTTTCACTTATTATAACTGTGTAAATACAGATTACACTAAGTGTATGTATATCTATTTTATATAGGTTACAGAATCATTTTATACGGAGAACCTGTTATATATGTATATATATTTCAGAAGGTAAAATTTACTCCTTTTGTGCGCTAAATCACTTTGTTTCTGTATGATCAAGTGTTTTTAAGTGTAATAGAGTGGCATTACACTTGGTGATTTTTAAGTAGCACCAGACACTTTTTGTTTATAGCGCTGCTTTATTCCTTTTACTTTTTTGTATAACAATGTATAGATAGCTTGCAGATTGTTAGAAAATGTATAGTTTGGGATAAAAAGAGCATATGTTGTACCGGTAATGACAGTTACACTTTAAAATATAGACAAAATTTAGTTTGTTGATGTAACTTAACAGGCATCAATGATAAAGTTTTAGATTTAGATACAGTTTAGGTTTATGTTCTTTTAATGCATGCTCTCACACATTCCAGTTACATGTGCTCACATGCAAACTAATTCATACCGTTCAATACCGAGAACCTGCAAAACTAGAGAGAACTTAAAGGGACACCATAATCACCAGAACAACTACAGCTTAAAGTAGTGGTTCTTGTGTCTACAGCCTGCCCCTGCAGGCTGTTCAATGTTTCAGAGAATAGGCAGTGTTTACATTGGTGCTTATTAACACTTCTAGTGGCAGTCACTCAGATGGCCACTAGAGGTGCTTACTGTGTCAGTGCTGCACAGTTCCCCATAGAGAACTGCATAGAGGCGTTGTATGTTCTCCATACAAATGCATTGAATCAATGCATCTCTATAACCCCATTCTGAGGTATTCTCTTACTAGTTTCTAACATTTATCCAGAATTATAGAGAGCTTAGATATTTAGTTTCACTTAAATTACATACAGTCGTTGGTAAATTTGGGTCAATGAACCCACACATCTTTTTGATTTTGTAAAGTATATCCATTCACCACTAGGCCAGTGTTTTGTTGTTGTAACATATTTAATTTGGTGAATTACAATTTTAAATAAATAATAAAAATGAGATCTGATTTTACATTAGAGACCAGACCCTTCACAAATATAAAGATACACAACATGCTTCTAATAACTCCTTGAAGCAACATTTTGTGGACCATAACAGCTTAATAAAATTTAAGTTGTTATGTTGCCAGGAGGTTCTTGGCACTGGCTTATCTGTAGAGATTAAACTGTTCACGAACGGTTTAACCACAAAGTCTTCTCTCCAGAGTCATTTAGCTCTGCCCCTGTCCTTCCGTTTCTTTGAAATTCTTCAAACAGGAAACCTCAGATCTGGTACCTGTTCGTGAGAAGGAAAAGCACGTAGGAGTTCCTGATCCCATACCCATTACAGGGGAGGATTTGTAATATGCACCTACTTCTCTTATGTCTGTGAGTGCAATCATTACAGCAGTAAATTAATTTATATATACAGTGTTGCACTATGTCCTGTTTATGTTATTTTTTTTTAAGTATATGACTGTATCGGGAAGCCTTTAGACTGCCTGGGGAACAAGGGTGCCGTAGATTGTCTGAGTGCGTCAGATGACGCTCTAAGCCAAATCCGTAGCTCCTCATTCATAAAACGGCTTGAGATACGTATGTATTATTCTTAAGTAATTTTTATGAATGGAGGGCTACTCTGCCAATTAGCAGCGCTCCTGACAAAGGCTTCCTGTTTGAAGAAGGACAAGGACAGAGCTAAAGAGCGCTGGAATGAAGACTTCTTAAGCCCTAAAGATAAGTTAGTGCCAGGAACATATTTGCAGCATAACCAGTTCATCCCATTTAAGTTGTTATGGTGCCTGGAGTGTTCTTTTAAAGAGTTGCAGATCACTTACCAGTTACCTTGAAAGTGCCTTTCATAAAATTAACAGATATAACACTGAAATATATACAAGTCCTTTTTACATGAACATTTTCTTACATGTATCTGAAATTCTAAAATATAATTATAGTTCTTGTTGAATATCACTTAAAGCTTTCGTAAGTCGCTTAATCTTTTCCTCTGTGTTTTTTTTGCTTTTTGCAGTTTCTTGTAAAAGCTGACGCATCTCTTCTTCCACCTGGAAAACCTGTGAGAATGATAAAATGTACAACAGATTTTAACATATAGAACGCTAAAGGGTTTATACATCTCTGCATATGACACAGTGCACACTCACCCTCTCGTGTGCTGCTTCAATTTCTTTTTGTTTGTCACTTGCTACCTTAATATGTTCAGCTTGATGAGCAGCGAGAACCGACTCCAGCTGCTGCCGAAAGGCGTCATCCACAGAGCGCAGTTTCTCTGTTAAAGCTCTGAGCAGACACATACAAACAATGATCGTATGGAATTAGATTGCTTATTACAAATGTTTTCATCGCCAAATGACCGTGATAAATGTCATTACTTACAGCATAAATTACATCTCAACATTCTCTGTTCTGGAAGGGGAAATCCTGTGTGTCATTAAATATTCTCGCATTGAAGAAGAGGGAGGATATCTGCATAGTCCTAGCCTGATAGTTGATACACCCCCTTTTTTTTTAGAAAGCATCACTAGCATGTCCACATTCTGGCCCTGCACATTCATTGTATTTGTTCTGTTTTTTTTTTTTTTATTATTTATTAGCATTTATATTGCCCTAACTTATTCTGCACTGCTTTATAATATTAATTTGGAGCAAATAACAGTAAATAAGAGGGACCTTGTTAAAGCAAGCTTTACAATAAGTGTCAGTGTTGTCACTATGTGTGATTTTATATCACAATTTTAACATGAATAAAAATGCATTAAATAAAACAAGACACACATCGGCCCAAATGTCTTTGTTGATAGAGATAAACAAACAGTCAGTAATAATAGTATGTTTAAGGATACTCTCCATTTTTAGGGTCACTTGTGTTTATTCAGTAAAAACCAAACAAAAAAAAACAGTTAACTGTGGTGAATACAAAATCCAATTGCAACATGTAGGCCAAAATAGCAGACTTATAAAAATTGGCCAATTCAGATTCAGGACTATGAATTAACAAACCCTTAAACAACGTTTGAAAACTATTAGGTACATTAAATCTGTAGATATCCTAACACTGTAAAACTGCTAGACTTGTAAAAAATACATTGCCCAATAACGACAAGACTCCTACACAATGGTCAGTGAGTGGATGGAGACAGTATGGGAGGAGGAAGTAAAAATGTCTTAACATTAGGTTTTGGCATTATTTGAATTGCAAAAAAAAAAAACACAGTAATTTGACCTCTTGCTAAACAAATCGGATTAACATTCACTTTATGTTTATAAAAAAGCAACTCATAACACAAATTAGTGTCTCTACTTTGTTTTATAAACAAGTTGGATAATGGCAAACTATTGCAGAAGAATTGCATGGACTCTGCTAATGCAGATTTTTTTTTCTGAATGGGACAAAAAAAAAAGTCCACCAATCAACAGGTCTTAACCCTTTAAGAATGATTCTGTCATTCTTGTTCTTCCATTAAGCACCCATGATGGAATAATTTCACGATGCGGTATATTACCAGCAGGGACTGTTTCCCTATTGGTAACAAGATAACCACTGGTGTCATTAAATAACTGGGCTCTGTTAGCTGAGCCATTACCTACCAATAATGGTAATGATTGTGAGGGTGAGCCCCTCTACAGAGTGGTACTGCTTCTTCTGGACGGGAGTTATTGGGATTCACCCCCATTACTATGGCGCTTTGGCACTTATTACATTGGCAAAGAAAGGCATACATTCTTCCAATATTTAACAGAAAATGGCAGTTAAATGGCTACGTAAAAAAGTGGATAAATAGCCTGTGAAGACTTCACATAAATATATACTTTTGTATACAATTTTGTTTTCTGTAATGGCTATTAAACTTAAAAGACACATACCAAATTCCACAATAAAATCAAAGAAAACAACCACAAGAATGTTGCTTATACCAACCAACTGTAAAATGTCAAATCAAATGGCTTTCTCTAACACCCTGCTATATGATTTGCAACTCAGTTGAAATTTACTCAACATTCTTAATGAAAATGTACTTTAAAAACAAAGACTCTGTCTACTTAGTGACCAGTTATAAACTGAAATCCTAGACATATGAAGGAATGGCATCTACTTCCTGATTTTAGAGGAACAACTAAACACATCTAAAGAGTTACGGTGGCACTGAACAATCACACCAAAAGAAATGTATCTGTTATACGCTTTCTTAAGGTTGTGGTCTATGTAATCAGGATGTGTTTTAGGAATGAAACGGTTTAAATTATATTACCATATCAAAGTGTGAGAATTAAATCTAGTCACTTAAGACATCATTTTAGAAAAGTATGAGAACTGCATCTATCACAGAAACTGGTCAAAATATACCTCTACACACAATAGCTGCCTTTAGCCTATATTGGTTCTAGGCATTGATACAAATAAGGCACATTGCTTGATGATAATTTACAAATGCTGTATTGGTCTATTTTGCATAGCACCTTTGTTCCTGTTTTACTGGTAATTTTTATGGGGGTGGGGGGAGGATATGCATTCTAAATGTAATATATTTGATAGTGAAAATGTAAGGAGAATATCTTTATAATGTAAAAGCTGATTATACAGGAGGAAAATGGTGGGAAACTAAAAAAAAGTTCCATAGAAGCAAAATTAGCTTTTTACTTACTTCTGAGTTTGGATGCTTTTGTCTCTCTCTTCAATCAACTTCTTTTCCTTGGCATCAAAATTCTCTTTCATCTTCCTGACTTGCGTTTCAAGCTGGTTTAGTAATTCCGCTTTATCCTGCCACTTCATATTCATTGCACTAAGAATAGAAAGAGTAAATGCCTCAAATTAGCCGAGATTCATCTTCAAACAGCACAGTCCCTGCACAGTTTGCTAAAACCTCTGCTCTAGTGGCCGGTTAATCACCTGTAAGCCTTCTTCACATCTTCCAATTCAGCTTCTCTCTCTTCAAGGAGCAATTCGACTTCGTCCTTCCTCGCAATCTGTCTTTGCAGCTTCCCTTTTAGCTCCTCCAGTTGTGCTGTCTTTTCGTCGGTCTGTTCTCGTAATGCTTTCTCAAGCCCAAGATTTTCTTCACGCAGCTTTCGGATTCGTTCATCTCTCTCTTGCAGTCCCTGTGTGCATATAATGGGCATAATGCAATGATATAACCACGGTTCTTTATGGTGCAAAGAAATCAACAAATAAATATATGGATATACAGTTCGTATGAAGCAGAACAGCAAAAGTAATCTACTCGCTGTTACAGATTAAAAATGGTTTGTGAGAAATCTTAATTTCTGTATAGAGATAAAACAATATGTATAAAGAATGTCACTCTCAAAAACAGAGCCATAACCAGGCTGTATAACATAAGCTACAAGGTTTCTTTACAGGCCAGGAAGTACATCCAAATCAGGATCTCAGATCCAAAGTAGGAACTTCAGAAACTCAGGATGTGATAAAAGATGGAATACTTTATCACAAATAAATAAAAACAAAATAGACTGAAAGACTAGAACACAAAATAAATAAGCTCAAAAGGCTAAAGGTATGAATCACTGCAAGAAGCCCTCAATGTAAAGTTCCACAAGGCAGCAAACGCGTTTCGACTCGTAAATGAGTATTCGAGGAAGACGCTTTAACGAGTCAAGACACGTTTGCCGCCTTATAAATACAAAGAAGCATAGACCATGTTACAGTTGAAAATAAGATCACTCGAGAAATAAATATAAAGTGCAACTCTAGGCACTATAACTACTTAATTTTATTGAAGTGGATTCCCAGGTGCTGTTCCTACTGTTCAGTGTCAAACCAATCTTGACAAGGATCTGTAGCTCAACTTTACATTTCATTTTACCAAGGTGACTGAAGTTTTGTGACTAAAACGTTGCCTTGTCACTTGGTGTTATACTACATTAAATAGCTGTTACATTCTAATAATTGTTTGGATTTTATTTCTTGTATCAGGATACTGCAGTCACTTCTATGGCTGAATATAAATGGAAATAATGAAAAATGTAGTTCAAAAATCGCATTTGGCACTGCAGGTGTTTGCGAACTACAATTCACACTAAACTCTGTCAATCTTATAGCAGCTCTGTCACAACAATAACATTCTGAGTATTTCATATGTATAAAATGTTTCACTAAAATCCCAAAGCAATCAAAAGACAGAAGTCAATAAAGGGCCTACTTTACATATGGTCATGTCTGAAGTTGACAAAAGGCTAAACTTTTACCAATATGTTCTGTCAATTTCCTCAGCAGTTGCTAATGACAACACAAAGAAACAGGCATTTATTCTTGCATTACGGTCTAGCGGGATCCTCCATAGAGTTCTAAGTTGCACTCTCTTGGGCAAAGCAGAAAAAGGAAGATGGAGGTGATTGCAAGAGTGAGCTTCAGGTAAATATACTGTGCCATCACAGGGATGAAATATGTAAAGATCCTCAAATGGTATCCAAGCCACCTAAACATCAATGGGGACTTTAATTTACAAACTCCTGCAATGCAGGATTTACTTCTGTCTTTGCTTAATGCTGCAGAGGTGCTGAGTCTGCCACCTGAAAAGACTTTATACTCTGTGTCTGCCATAACCTGCATTTAGCTTTCACCTACTATATCCTTCCTCTAGTGCCTTTATACCACAGCTTTTTGACACTATTACAGGATTTCATTTAAAGGGTTAATCTGACTGGAATCCAGTCCTCGCTCTTTATATGTAACACTAGTTAACCCCTATTGCAAGGGTATTCACCAAACTCTTAATTATACCAAAAAAAAATCTGAGTGGCAAAATGGACACTGAAATCTTAAAACAGTGAGCTGGAGAAGGTTTCCTGATCGACTGTTCTTGCCATTTTGGTTTAAATTTAATTGTGTACACTTTGGTATTTAGCAAATAATCCTGTTAATATTTGCCCTGCTGCAATGCTGACTAGTCTGTACAAACTATGGTCAGGCAGGGCCTTTCTCCTCAATGTACGAGGCAGGGTCCAGCACAGCTCACTCAAATACCATAATGTGAAACTGGCATACATCCAATAAGTCACATGCCCTTTCACATACTAATCCAATTACCCTAGTCTCACGGAAAACAAGAAAAAGAAGAAAAAAAACAAAAAACTACAAAAAGCTATTCATCCAGTCAATACAGACCAATCACAAACCATGTCACACACCACCAAAGCCAGTTACGTTAACCAACCAGCCACAGCCAAGCATACAACATTACATACAAACATACACTTAGCCATACCAACAGGAGGCACTTGTGAGGCAATGTAAATAACTCAGTTTGAGAGAATCTGCAATAATTACATTGCAGGACCAAGACTGTCTGACAGCCACTAGAGGCACGTCTTGCTTTGGATTCCTTACACTATAGAATCTCTTTACAAAAACTATGTAATCTTGTAAAAAAAAAAAAAAAAAGCAAAACACTCCTAAAGAATATAAAGAACAAAATTAGTGAAGTGACTCATTTAAGAAATATGAAAATACTCACTTCCTTAAGTTTCCTTACGGTTTCTGTCTGGTCATCGACAACTTTGATTTTGATTTTTAGAGCATCATTGTCACGTTCATTTTGCTTTTTCAAGGTTTCAATTTCATTTGAAAGAACCTCAATTTTTGCTTCTAGCCTTCCTCGATCCTGTGCCAGTGAAACCCCTAAAATAGAAAGTACTTTACAGTGGTGGTTTTAAACTGTACAAGACATGCACAGATGACAGGAAATAAAAATATAGATTAAACGAATGTCTGTATAAACAAACAATGTTAATAATTTACAGGTAAATATTAGATTTCATTTTTAAATAATTAGCTACACGATCATACATTGCCGTCATTAATCAGAATGGCAGTATGCTCGACTTCTCTGGGCTCATTTCCAATGTTGTCACTACTTCTTACTGCCCATCTGCTACTCACTAAAATGCCTGTTGCTACTTTTAGTTAGTAGTGGATATTGATCAACTGCTGCTACTACAAGTTAGATGATACATAGTAGTTAATGACTCCTACTTTTCTCTGAAAAGGCGGTGTTTACAGCAAACAGCCTGCAGGGACTGACTTTACTCACCAGAACAACTACATTAAGCTGTGGTTGTTCTGGTGACTATAGTGTGCCTTTAAAGAGGGCTTCCCAAACTCCGGCCCTCCAGAGGTTGCTGAACTACAACTCCCATGATTCTCAGCCAATTTCATTCGCAGAATAATGGCAGTTGTTGTTCAGCAACATGTGGAGGGCCGGAGTTTGAGGAAGCCTGCTTTAGAGAGTAACTTCACAAAAAGAAATTGCTCTTTCCCCTTCTTATTTGGCAACTATTGCAACAATGTAAACTTGCTCCATAGTCCAATTGAAAGGTTAAAGGGACACTATAGTCACGCAGACCACTTCAGCTCAATGAAGTGGTCGGGTGCCAGGTCCCTCAGGTTTTAACCCTTCAGATGCAAACATAGCAGTTTCAGGGAAACTGCTATGTTTACATTTGGGGTTAATCCAGCCTCTAGTGGCTGTCTTCCGGACAGCCACTAGAGGTGCATCTGCGATGCTGAAGGCATATTTCGCCTCCATCACGCAGAGCGTCCATAGGAAAGCATTGAGAAATGCTTTCCTATGGACACTTTGAATGCACGCGTATGCGCATTTGGCTCCGCTGACGTCGGACGGGGGAAGAGAGGTCACCAGCGCTGAGGGAGCCTGGTGCTGGATTAAGGTAAGCTGTTGAAGGGGCTTTAACCCCTTCAGCACCACGGGTGGGGGACCCTAAAGGTGGGGTCACCCTCAGGGCACTATAGCGTCAGGAAAACAGCTTTGTTTTCCTGACACTATAGTGAGCCTTTAACATCGGTTCTCAATGATAGGATTAATCCAGGTTGGTCTAGTCCAGGATTATATCACAGTTCACCAATAATGTGTCCAGCATTATGTATAAAGTGCTGTTGCTCTTTGTCGAGATGTTTGATACGAAATGCATTGATATAGGCCATGGGAGCCTCCATAGATATTGTCTTGCAATTAGGAAGACGATGCCTTTTCCCCCCCACAGCCGTCACTAGTGATTGCTGGGGAACTGACAAAACTGGATGAGGTAGCTCACCTTTTTGTTAAGCACATGAAAAGTAGTCCCAATTTTGTTTGGTGGGGGGGGGGTGGGGAGTGAGAACTTCAATTAAATTTCAACACAGTCTAAAGAGGTCCTAACATAGGCAATGTGATAATTTCATAAAGTTTGCAGTTTTACAAAATACTAATTTGCTATTTTTTTGTGGGGTGGTTGTAGGGTGGTAAAAGCGGTGACAGAGCTGCTTTGACAAAATCAAAATATAGTGAATTGATGCAGAAACATACTGTATTTTGACAGGTGGAGTTTTTCCCCATTCTTATTTAAACATCTTAACATGGTTTGTCTTATCCATTGAAAGGATACTAACAGAAGTTATCATCATTCTGTTACCATGTTAAGACGAATCACAAGATCATCTACCTGAAACTGGGTTTATGTTCTACAGGTAAGACGTGAGGTATAGCTTTAAGTCACAATGGATTTATTACCTTAATTCAGTTCTATAGTATGAATACAAAATTAGATCTCTACCTTGTTGAGTTAGCTCTTGTCCCCAGATTTTTCTCTCAGCTTTTAATCCATCTATCAATGATTCCTGTGCAGTGAGCTGTGAAATCAGTTTAGATTTTTCTTGCTTCAGAACTTCAATTTGAACAGTTTTGCGTTTTTCTTCTTCAGCAACTCTTTCCAGGGTACAGATTTTGCTCTATAAGAATATGTTTCAGATTAAATAAAAATGTATTGCATAAACTTGTTAAAATAGCAAAATATTAATATAGATTCACCCTCTAACTGTGCTTTGTAAAGGCTTGTAATTCCTTCCTTCAGTTAGGACTCCCTCACTTTGTAGGTTTTGCTTTTACATGAATCCTTTATTTTCACCTTTATACTTGTGCTTTTAGGTTATGCATAAGAAAAAGTAGGGTAAACTTTGAGAGGCAAAGGCAATGGTTGGTACTTAGGCAAGGCACCATCTAATTGTGGGTTATTTACCCACAATGCATCAGATAAAATAATCCCACAGATGGTACTGCAGACATCATGACAGAGAAGAACAAATGGAGGAGCCCAGGTACTAAGGTCCAGCACAAGGATGAAAGGATAATAATGTAATAATTGCAAATGGCTATATGGGTGTAAATAATTAGATACAAGGTGCATATGGGAAAAAAAACTAAACAAGAAAAAAATAAATAATAAAATTGGAGACAATTTAAAACAAGCCTTTTGTAAAAGATTTTCAATTCACTCACTACATCGGAATGCAGTTAAAGGCATAATATAAGCCCCAAAACGCCAAGCTTTATAAAGCAATTGTGATGTGTAGATGCCACTGCAGTGTCTCTGCTCAATTATCTGATGTTTAGGTATTGAATCACTTTGTTTTTTGCAGCACAGTGAGGTTTGCTTTAGAAGTTCCTATCTTATGCTCTGTCGATTAAACTTTAATCACACACATGAAGCTGCTGCAGACAATTACAAGAGCATGACATAAGAATTTCTAAATTAGACACACAGTGCAATAAGGGAAGTTAAAAAAATTTAAACTTATTTTTCAGGAATTGTGTGTTGAGGTTCCAGGAGAATGTGTAGCTAGGGCTAAATAAACAAACAATGTGATTTAGCTCCCAAATGGCAGATAATTAAGCAGTGATATTGTAGGAGCATGAAACTACCCTAAAGCCACTTCATTAAGCTACATTTATTTTAATGCTTAGAGCAGTGGTAGACACCCTTCAGCACTCTAGATATGGAGTGCATCTCCCTTTATGCTTTGCCAGTATTATGGGTGTAAAAGCATTATGGGAGATTTAGTACACATCTTGAGTGCCGAAGGTTGCCTCACCCTGGCTTAGAGTGTCCCTTTCAGGACCAATGATGGCCCATTTCATTATAACAATATCTAGTCCACTGAAGGCTATTAAGTGCTTGTTTGGAGAATGTGGGGATTCTGTAGTATTAATAAGCAAAATATCCCATGTAGTTATAAGGTCTATAAACTATCATTTGCTCTTAACCCCCTCACTTCCAAGCGGTTTGCAAAAAAAAAAAACACAACGACCTCCAGAATCCAAGTATTTTGGGTGTCCTGTAAAGTAAAGTTTAAATGTATTTTTTTTAGTACATATAGATAGCGTACTATTTAATAAAAACATAAATGAACTTTTGGTTGGACAGAAAAAAACTTAAATAATCATTTACCAAATAATGAAGCTACAGATAGGGAAACCGTGTTGCAAATAAATATATAAATAAATTTAGATTGTATAATTATTATACATGTTGTCACATTTTGATTTTGTACAAAACATATTACCATCACTGCAGCCATGTTGCCTTTTTGGACACACACAAAAACATATACACATAAAAACATATACATGAAGCATGGAGGATGTGACATCATATCCCATCTCCCTCTGTGCTCAGTGTAAATACAGCACAATCAGGGAGGCTGGGAAGATTAAATGCTGACCTCCCCTGGCCTCCCACCACTTCAGTATTCTGCAGCTCAGACAGAGGTGGGATGAACACAGAGTCAATCTCACTGTTTTCAGCATGAATGGCAGGGTATGAATAAATTTCCTGGCAAGCATGTATACATAAGTGCCAACGTGACGAGGTTAAGGTGTTAGAAGCTATATTTTGTCCAGGATTAAACAGTTAATTCCAAGAAAATTACATACTTTTAATTCACTGGTTTTCTCTTGCTTTGCTTTTGTAATTTCTGCTATCCTTGCTTTCTGCTCCTTCACCATGGTAGTTAGCTCTTGATTTAAAGCCGCCAACTGCTTTTCTTTTCGTTGGCAGCAATTAAGTGCCTCCTTATATTCGGATATTTCTGCAGACATGCTATCAAAGCCATCTTTAACCTACAAAAAAAAAAAAAATACAAAACTATTTTGAATAAGCCATGGAGATAGCACCAACATTTAATCAAAGCAATTAAAGTAAAATGTCTAAAATCATTTTTGCTTTTCCCAGCATCACTGACAAAATAGATGTGCGCACACAAAAATAAATAATAATATATATATATATATACACACATATTAATGTAAATGGTTGGATGAAAAGACCATGTCTTCTCACCCAAGGTGTAGCAAAATGTAAAGAATGCCATGGGGCAAGTTACTCTAAGATTCTCAAACTCTTGTTAAATGAGCTGACTCAATGCTAACAGGCAGTTTCCTTAGGTAAAAAAACAAAAACAAATTTGTTGCCCTTTAAAATAAATGGACAAATAATGAAGGTGAATTTATGCCCAGTGGCGTACCTTCCCCTAATTATAGGAAAGCATGGATATGTTCATAAGCTCCCCTAAGGTCAGTGGCAACAGCACTGCATGTTAGCATTATGACAATATTGGAAGGAGGATTGAATAACAGTAACAGCTTCCCAGGAATGTAACTCATGTTGGGGTGAAAAGTTACCCTAAACATATTGAAAGAAAAAATATAATAAAGGGACACTATCGTCACCAAAAGTTTTTGCTTAATGAAGCAGTTTTGGTGTATTGATCGTGCTCCTGCAGTTTCACTGCTCAATTCTGTGCCATTTAGGAATGAAATCACTGTTTATGCAGCCCTAGTCAAACCTTTCTCCATGTGACTTGCATAGGCTTCCTAAACACCTTCTGTAAAGAGTCATTTAATGTTTACACTTCCTTTATCACAAATTCGGCCTACTTTAGAATTGTGTATCTTCTGCTCTTTTAAGAGCTTTTTTTAGATCCTGCAGGAGCCTCCTGTATGTAATTAAAGTTACATTTGCAGAGGAGGATATAAAAACTTTTAAAGTAAGTTACATCTGATTGAAAATGAAACCTTTTCATGCAGGCTGTGTGAGTAACAGCAAGGGGAAGAGAGGCTAGGGCTGCATAAACAGAATTAAACGTGATTTAACGCCTTAATGGCAGTGAATTGAGCGGTAAAACTTCAGGGGCATGATCTATAAACCAAAGTAGTTTAGGTCACTATAGTGTCCCTTTAAAGGACCACTATAGTGCCAGGAAAACAAACTCATTTTCCTGGCACTATAGTGCCCTGAGGGTGCCCCCACCCTCATGGTCCCCCTCCCGCCGGGCTGGATGGAGAGGAAGGGGTTAAACTTACCTCTTTCTCCAGCGCCGGGCGGGGAGCTCTCCTCCTCCTCTTCGGCTGAATGCTTTCCTATGGACGCTGGCGTCTTCTTACTGTGATTTTCACAGTGAGAAGTACGCAAGCGCCTCTAGCGGCTGTCAATGAGACAGCCACTAGAGGCTGGATTAACCCTAATATAAACATAGCAGTTTATGTGAAACTGCTATGTTTATAGAAAAAAGGGTTAACCCTAGCTGGACCTGGCACCCAGACAACCTCATTAAGCTGAAGTGGTTTGGGTGCCTATAGTGGTCCTTTAATAATTAAAAAAGATAAAAAAGAGCAAGCAGTGCTAATCTTGGGCATTACTATGGAGTCTCCAGAGAACATAGTTAGCATTATTTTCCCCATAATTTTACAGTTATACACAAATTCATAACTGTATGCAAATTTCCTACAGCTCACTAAATAAATGTTGTCAAATACGAATTTAAAATCTATGACACGGTTTCCTATATCCTGCCTGAACATGAAACTGAGGGGGCCACCACTCATCTTTCCTTGGCGCATCATAAAATAAATAATTTAACCATGTATTTTGAACCTCTTTAAACAAACATTTATTTGTACTGAGACAAAGGAGGCCCTAGCAAAAAAAAAAAAAAACCTCTAAAATTCCCATGTGCTATATAAGGTGAGCCAAACTCCATTTTTCGAATGCCTATGTACATGCAATGGAGTGGTGACATAGCTTTGGCCAGTGTAAACAGATCTAAATTCCAGGTGTGCAGTAACATAGTACTACTACAACTTCAAAGAATACATGTTGCAGAATTAAAGCTCAACTGTTACTGGAATAACAGTAGTGCAATTGTCTAATGGCAGCATTTTTGTACGGAAGTATGTTGATAAAGCACTTTCTTTTACCTTCCCTAGTTACTCTGCCAGAGGTGCAGTTACACCACAGCCAGGCTGCCTAAATATCATACTGAAATGCTGCACATACTGGCTCCTTGAACCATGATCACTTCAAAACATTTTAAGTTTACTGAATAATCTGGAGTTTCTCACCCTCCTGATTGTCTCTCTTTGTTCCCCCCCCACTCCAAAGTGTGTGTGTGTGTGTCTGAAGTGTGTCTGTGTGCTCGTATGGTAGGTATTGTCTGTCTGTATTGTGTCAATAGCATTACTATTCAACAATAAATAAAGACTATTGGATTTTTATCAGGGGTGCAAGTCCAAGAGACTAAAGTGGTAACCCAATCTACATGTTTGTCATGGCAATCTACTTGTCCTGATACACAATAATAATTTCAGATTGTGACCCCTGGCATTTTGCTAATTAAATCCAAATGGAAAAGCGTGGGCAAAAAAAAAAAAAAAAAGAATCTAGAAAAATTCTCTCTTACTATAGTCACACCCTTTTGCTTCTGTTTTCCTATTTGGATTTAAAGGGTTATTCTAAGCATCATAATCACCAGAGCATGCTGTAGTGTTCATGATGCTAGGAGTACCATGCCACCATTTCCTGGTGTTGAGAAGACCCTCTACCTGGTCCCACAGGGCACAGAGCCCTCTGTAATTGTGGCTGAACCGTATCTGACTTCTACAGAGCTGCAGAAGCCAGATTCTGATCCTGACGCTGGTTCATTTGCAGAGAGTGTCAGCCAAGTCTTCTCAGCCAATGAATGAGCGTCTGTGCACATAATATGCAAACAATTGACATTATCCAGCTGGAAACTATCGTTTCAGGCTTGCTAGTTACTCCTGAGGGGCAGTTACACCACAGCCAGGCTGCCTAAATATCATACTGAAATGCTGCACATACTGGCTCCTTGAACCATGATCACTTCAAAACATTTTAATTTGCAAAAATTTTGAGTTTACTGAATAATCCTGAGTTTCTCACCCTCCTGATTGTCTCTCTTTGTTTCCGCCCCCACTCCAAAGTGTGTGTGTGTGTCTGAAGTGTGTGTGTGCTCGTATGGTAGGTATTGTCTGTCTGTATTGTTTGTGCATTTTGTGTGTGTAACATGTTCTGTTTTGCTCTCCTCCTTAAGGAATTCACCATTACAGTTTATGATCTATTCATTGGCAAGGAGTAGTGTATTCAGAAGTTGTCTGGTGTACCCTACAAGTGACAATTGTTATACTGTTGGGGTTAGTCTGAGACATCCCACCACTACAGCAACTATTCATTCTTCTAAACATTTACAATTCAGTTCTGTGCAGTACGGTGTATATTTACTGGGGACCTTCTTGTTTATTATGCACCTTTACATTTGCACTTATGAATGCATAAGCTCCGTTTACGGTTACTCTTCTGATTTGACCAAATAGTGCTGTTTAAGGCACTTCTTCGTGTCATGTAATTAAGACCTGCTTCATATCCATTTTGGCTGTTAGCAGGACTCAAATAGAGATTAAAGGATAAGCCAGTAAAAATTGTAATTGGAAAAAGAAAAGAAGTCCCTAGTCCCCAAAATGCAAACTATTTTAACAGCACTATAACTGCACTTGAATACCCTTTTGTAAATCATTTTCTTTTGTGGTTATCGCACACACTTCAGTATTGTAGAATTTATATATAAAAAAAATAAATTGTAACTGCAGCATGCTTTAAAAAAATGTAAATAAATAAAAGGAAAGAGCCATAGATTCACACCCTTTGAGCATCCACGGCTGCTTCACAAAGACCTGGCACACAAAGAGTTAAAAAGTAAAGGAAAAAATAGAAACTTTCTATACAATAAGAGTACCTCTTTAAACCGTCTGGATTCAATAATCAGAGCGGATCGAAATTCATCTTCTAGAGCTGTATACTGCTGCGTCAGTGCATTTATTTTCTCTTGGAATTCATTTATTTGTTGACTATGGCGACGTTCTTCCTTGGAAGCTTCCTTAGACACAGCTTCTTGGAATTCAGGCCCATGTAGAGGCACTCTTGATTCTAATTCTTTCCTGTTAGTTATAAATACAAGTTATTAAATAAACCTGCTGCTGCCGGTCAAATATTCAGTACCAAGAATTATTGTAGAATACACAATCTAAATGGATGGATGAATAGATAGATATTGTAGTAAAGATGACTTTGTAAATGCAAATCTGAACTTTACCCCTTCTCCCATGTGAATTATTTATCACCAATAGTGAATGGCTGTTGCATTAGTTGTACACAACTTTGGAATTCAGTGTGTTCCCAGTGTGTAAGCACATCTATGCTGTCACAGTTGAACAACAATAGAAAAAAAAGTGAAATGCAAACCATCCAAAAAAAATGTTGATCAAAATAGCTGACACACTAAAATGTAGCCAGTACAGTTAGAGTTGCTTACTTTGCATTCATAAAGGATAACTATAGGGTCAGGAACACAAACATGTATTCCTGACCCTATAATGTTAAAACCACAATCTAGCTCCCCTGGGTCCCTGATGCCTCCATAAATATAGCAACAAGCTGAAACTCTGCATGCTCTTTTCCTCAAAAAAAAGCAGTCTGCTGACATCATCAGAAGTGGTGGCCTGATCCAATCACAGTGCTTCCCCATAGGATTGGCTGAGACTGACAAAGAGGAAGATCAGGGGCAAAGCCAGCATGATTCAAACACAGCCCTGGCCAATCAGCATCTCCTCATAGAGATGAATTGAATCAATGAATATCTATGAGGAGAGTTCAGTGTCTGCATGCAGAAGGAGGAGATACTGAATGTTTGGGTGCATTTTAGGCAGCCATGACCCAGGAAGGATCTCTAACAGCTATCTGAGGAGTGGCCAGTGAAGTTATCACTAGGCTGTAATGTAAACACCGCATTTTCTCTGAAAAGACAGTGTTTACAGCAAAAAGCCTGAAGGGAATGATTCTATTCACCAGAACAAATTGAATAAGCTGTAGTTGTTCTGGTGACTATAGTGTCCCTTTAATAATCCACTCACTATAACTGTATAATTCAATATCAGCACAGTTGATTATAGAAATACTGAGTCTGCTTCCCTTTTTATAGCCACAGTAATATAACATATCTTTACAAATCAGGCATATAATTAGCCTACAATATTTAGAGGCTATTTATTATGAAGATCCAGATTTTTGCAGTATAAAACTTATTCTTCTGAGTTTGTACTCCCCTACTTTAAAGTAAGCAGCTCTGCATAGTTTGTCAAGATCCCCGTTGGTGATTTTGCCACTTACAGATCAATGGTTGTAGGGTACAGGGAAAGATTTTACTTATCTGAACCTGTACCTCATGGAAGCTGCCATCTACTTCTGCACTTCATCTGCCAGGAGCCAATGTCTGTGCCGTACTTGCGCATGTGCTAGAGTACAACACTGATGTCTTTTGAGGATCCAACGAGAGCATCCATAGACAGAGCCTTTTCCTAGGCTGCACAGCGGTAACTGTCTTTTTGTCGAGAGTAGGAAAAATATATGACAAAGTAGTCCTTACTTTCTTATATCTTTTGACTATGTTGGAATTTCAGTAAAATTTAGGGGTGGGGGGGGGGAATAACTGCTCCATTCAAGAGATGCTGCTGGCAAATGAAGGCTTACTCATTAAACAGGGAATTGTGGAGACTATGCAAAGGAATTTCATATTTTGGGACAAAATAGACAAACTGGAAAGGCAGAGGTAATGATTCTTCTCATTACAACACATTGCATATATGTGAATGTATGTACATTTACACCGTATGTGTGTAACATATAGTCCTAATGCCATAGTTCTCCTAAAAGATATTTAACAAAAATCTAAACTTGCCTGCTCCTTACTGGGGACGAGACACACATGTGCAGCAAGTGCTGTGCTTCTAAAATCGAATGCTCTCTATGAGAAGCATTCAGATAAGGTGATGTAAGAGACCAGAGTATGACTTGGTTTTCTCTGCACTGGAAATATTGCCTTATCTTCTAAAAGGCAATGTATTACATTGTAGGACTCAAATTACAAGGGCACTGCTCCCAGATTTCATTGAGCTAAACTGATCTGGCCTATAGCGTACCTTTAATTACAGATTTGTGATTTGCCCACAGGGGGAGTGTTGGGCAGTGGAAAATATATTACAGTGAGAAGCCATTCAAGAAAAATAAAATAATTTACTCAGTACTCCGTGTGCAGCAACTACGATCCGCGTCTCCATGCTCTGCATAGATTCAATTAATCTCCATGAGGAGATGCTGATTAGTGCAGCGTTTTGAGCATGTGCAATAGTCTCCTAATGCTTTCCTGTGAAAGCATTGGATTGGCGGAGATCATCAAGCTTGATTATCTCAGCAATAGAGATGGGGACAGCTACGGCGAGACAGGCACAGCATGGAAAATAAGATTAGTAAAAACACCTCTCTCACACTGACAGACAGAGATATGCATTACTGCAGGTCACGCGAGGGTGTAGAGCAAGAGCTTGAAGATAACAGCTCACTCACCGCCCTGCTTTATTCTGCCACAGTCGACCGCCTGCCGCGGAGGGAATGCGCTAGCAAATACTCAGGCATCAGTTTAAAAATCCTAGTCGCCATGGCAACCTGCCACCTGGGACTTGTTGAGCCCTGAATAATAACAATAATATTATACACATTATATATACCAGGTCAAGGCAAACTGTGGATTACATCCACCAACTCTTACAGCCATAATACTGGCAAAACATTAGTGGAGATGTAGTACACAACACCAGTGCCAAAGGTTGCCTACCCCTGACATAAATGCTCACAGGTAATCAAGCTGCTCACTTCTTTTTTAAAAACACAAAAATGCCATATTCCTAAAGTAGCAATAAAAAAAAAAAAAAAAAAATGAATTAAAAAAAAATACTGAACATCTATAAGTGACATTTATTTCAAGCAGCCCTTGGTTTAGGAATGAGGTGATGGGTCCATATTCTCCCAAGAAGGAGTTTGAATCCAATGCCTAGCTGTAAATACCTCTCAGAGCAGCCATCTAAGTACAATGGGCGGCAGCATTGTACAAATTATTGACTTGATATAGTAGAGCACAATGTTGATCCAATGGATAGGAAGCTTTGTGCTTCTTGACATTTTTCATACCGGGGAAATGTCAGTCATCCAGTATACAACTTACATAAAGGGTTTAAACACTAAAAATTTAGTGTATTGGTAAATATACCAAAATTAGCACATTCGGGAAAAAAACTGATATTAACTATTATTTTTCTCCACGCATTTTGCGCTGTTGTTTTTCTTGGCAGTGTCAAAAATGAAAAAAAAAAAAAAAAAATGTGTTTTAGATTATGTTTAGAATGTCTGGCCTGATCATTGGCCTAAAGAGTATGAAACATAAACACTTTTGCCCGATGTGCTTCTCTACAACTGCAGGGAACACGCGCTCTATTTGACGTGCTCTGTGAAGGTTACTGCAGAGCACAAGCCGGTTTGAATGTGATTCTCTCAGTGAGAAGCTAAACTGCCCAGAGCAAAAATCGTTGATCGAACAGGATGCTAATTATATCAAACCTCTGTGTCATATATGCTTTCGTAAAATTGCTGCGCTGCTGAAAAATTCAAACCACAGTAAATGTCGGTACCTGTGTGCCTCCTCTCGGGCAGTGAGGAGTTCATGGAGTTGCTGAACTTTGTCTTTCTGCTTGCGAACAGACACTCTAAGCAGGTCAACTTCTCTTTGAGACGCAGATGCTTTACGTTCCACTTCTTGAATATGCTTCATCTGTGCCAGGCAGAAAATGAATTGGCCACTGGTTAAAATAAATCTAAGTGAAAAAGCTACTGAAATATACTAAACCCAGAAATCAGTCTTACCTTTAAAGCTCTCCTCTCTTCCACATATGTTATAGTGATATAGGCAGCAGATACACAGTTATTTACCTGGCATGAATCCAGCTCTATCAGTCCATGCATTTCTAATGTTTAGGATAGCTCTGTGGCATGATGTGTGCAGTCCTGCTTGGACCTGCTTAGTTCAGTAAAGCTTATTGGATTCTCATGAAGCCACTGGTGCTTTCAGGTCCTGCGTAAGCTGTCAAACCATTCTAATACTTTGGATTACCATTCTAAGAACATTAGGCTACTAACACTGAGATGGTGCCAGAGCACTCATGGCACCATAACTACTACAGTGTGCTGTAGTGGTTATAGTGCTTAGAGGATTCATTTAAAGTGTAGCATTCACAGAAGAGACTTTTAGTTCAGCTATGGACTGAGTTATTTTTGGATCACAGGGTTACATGCACTGTTGGGCAACCAAGAGACAGCATGTAAATTAGATTAACCACTGCACTGCTATATGCACAAGAGTACAGCACTACTGAAGGAATACTTGAATATGTACGTGCTCATTCAGTATTTCCTCACAGATGGATACTAAAGGCATTAATGGAGCAGTGAGGATGCCTAGAAGGCTTACGGTTTTACTTTTCTGCTGCATTATTGAACCCAGAAAATGCTTCAATAGTGCTCACTGAAATAAAGGAACTGTTCCTTCCATTGCGGCTCTCCTGGCAAACCTCGGGTAAGGAATATCACCTCTGATCCCGCACTTAAGACCCAAAAGGCTTAAAACTGTTGCCAGGGCATCTTGTGGTGAGTGAATAAAGTACATAATTTGAAAACAATGACTAATCACGTTATTTATACTTCCAGAAAAGTAACGGTTCAGATTTAACAATATTAAACAATTAACAAGTTAGAATTAAAAACAAAAAAAACACTTTTTTTTTTTCGATTTGATATGCTTAAAAGGTCCTTGCCACTTCTTAATCTTTATGAAATATTAATGCGGTGTTCTGAAATTTCCTTGAAGGAACTACTTTGATGACAAAAGAAGGAGCAGCAACATCAATTTTTGACCAATCCTAGCAGCAGTCACAAGTGACGGCTGTGGGATTCAGGCATCGTTTCGCTCATCATTAGAAATCTATAGAGGCTTCCACGGTCTCCTCCATTGATCTTCGTTTCGTGTCAGAGCTGAATAGGGTCACTTGGATGAAGGCAGCAGCAGCCAAGAGGGACAGCTTCAGATAAGTAAACCTAAATTTGACTGCACCCCACTGCCACTGGACCCTAACCAGAGATATCACCTTAAGAGAACTTTGCAATATGCAACATTGCTGCTGATAAAATCACAGCACACACAGGGCAATGTTATATGTGAAGTTTTCACTTCCGAGATAGTTTTGAAAGGGTCTGTGTTTTGCATTCATTTATAAAAATAAAATAAGCAAAGAAAAATAAATAAACTGATTACCTCCAATGTTTGTTTCTGCACGTGTTGGGTCTCCAATTTAGACAGAGAATCTTCCAAATTCTTTAAAGCTTTCTTATAGTCTTCCTCTTTGTTTGCACATTTCTCAAGTTCATTTGCAAGGCTCTCATTTTCTTCTTTCAAGCGTTGAACAAAACCTTTTAACATAACATTAGCATTTTTTTCCTTTAAAAGTAATTCTTTAATCCTGAAAAGGAGAAACCAATTGAAAATTTAAATGAAAAATACAAATGAACGGTCAATGTGCATAAAATGAAAAATTCCAAAATGGGAATAACAAAGAAGAATATTCTATTGGTTTGCATGCTGATTGCTTACATTTAAGAACTTTGCCCTAAAACTACAATTTCTGCTTCTATATAATGCCCAAAGAGAAGGGAAACATTTAGGACATTCAGTTATGCAACGATGACATTCACATATCTTCCAAGTGTTGTGTAATTGTTTTTATTAAAGGAAACACAAGCACCTTCTCATTTAAACAGAAATCTGCACTTTTGTAAGTAAACACTGATGCATCTCTCTGGCCATCAATAAGACAGCAGGGAGGTTTTTCTTCCTGGTAATTTAACTCCAAGACGCTAAACTCAAAGACAGACATTTGACCAAAGTGCTGGACTTTGAGAGACTTTTCAATGGCCTGTAATACTCATTGAAAAGTTTGCGATTGGACAGCAATGCGCATGAATCAAATTGGGCACTCTCATTTGTGCCAGGGAAGAACAGGAGGACTTGCAGTAGCTGCATATGATAGATTTGAAGCTATTGCAAGCCAAGATTTTTTCTTTTAATTAAGTGTTCCTTTAATACTGATAACTGCAGTGATTTCTTTTTCCATATGCATGGCATGTTAGGCTGCTCCCAGAATTTAGAGCCTAGTGCTGTTGAATCTACCTGCTGTATTTTCAATGGCAGCTTAGCCTCCAGATTGTCAAAGCCAAAACAAAATAAAGTGAGGCAATATAATAATACCGGGTTACCTATCAGTGGTATAAACAGCCATGCTGTTGATATTTTTTTCTTCTTTAGCCTGACACTGTAAATCTTTGAGGTTTTCAGTTAGTCTCACTAAAGATTGTTCTGCTTTCCATCTTCGTTCTCGTTCCTGGTCCAATTCCTGTACAAGAGCCTGTAAAATGAAAATAGTTTTTTTTTTTTTTTACTCACTGCAAATTCCTTTTTTCCCCCAAAGTACTTGACAGAATTGGAGATTGATCCCTCTCTAGAAACTGGACAGGTAGCTCCAGCAAACTTTTAATTGGCATAATTCCACACTCCAGGAATAGATAAAAAGGTTTTAGAACACTGAAATATAGTGAGGCCTCTCAGGATCATTTCATTCTTTCACAATTAAGCATATCAAATAAGGATGCACATGCTATCTTTGGCCTTTCACATCCTGCCAGGACACTTAAGTCATCTCAATGAAATGGCCTGGGTACAGTGGTACTGTCATGTTAACCCTGCAATGTAAAACATATCAGGCTAATTTGTGGGTTTATTTTCCAATCTAGCCATATTCTTATGTATTCTTGGATTACTTAACTGTCTTTGCCTTACTACAGAAAATACATTGCAGATTAATAGATGATATTGTGTTGATGCGCCCATTATTCTCTATTACAAACAGCCTGGCTTATATGATTTGTAGTCCCAAAATTTAATTTGGGTGCCATATGACAAACATGGTTTATTACATACCCCTACGATTGTTCTGCATTATTGTGATGAACTGAACCTCGTCACGGGTTCTTGGAGGGATCTGCTGGCCAGCGTCTTGCCTCATGACTATGGGCCCTGCAATATACCTTGCCCAATGCACTTGAAAAGCCTCTGTTCATGTGAGTTATGTGCTTTTGTACTCCAGACAGAGAGAACGACCATTAGCCCTGATTCCCTGGAACTGTTTTGGGCATAGGACCATGTGCACGGTCGGTCAAAAATAAGACTTCCTGGAAATTCCTTAACCCCCTGAACTGATCTGGGTGATTTTTGGATATGTTGGTCACCAAGATCAGGGCTATCATGTAATATTATGTATTTTTAGGGTACTTTTGGGGTGTTTTAAAAAAATTATGTTTTTTCTGTGCGTGGAGATAATTGGATTAGAATTAGTACAGTTAGTAATCCAATTATCTCCCAGGCAGAGGGGAGGGATTGTGTGCTGTGTGTGGGAGTGTTGTGCCTTTTAACCTTATTGTTATTGATCTGTGAAGTTGTAAATCAGTCTACCATCAGGTCCATGTGTGTGTACCCCTTGCATGGGGATTGTCATATAAGGCCAAGTGTGGCTCCCATTAAACTGAGATTCGTTTACCCCTTCATGAAGTCTTGACTCATGTTTGGGGGATTGGAGAACTACATACACTCTGAGGATTGCTATATCACAATACTCCACTGAGTATAATCACTAACTCTTATAAGAACTGTTCCTGCTAAGCTCTCTGGACTACGAGAGATCTACCCACTGGAAGCTGGATCCTGGTCTTGGGTTCTGGGTGGGTGGAGGACAGTGACACCCTAACCAAGCTGCGGCGGTTTGTGGTGTTTACAGTGGTTATAGTGTTCCAGTACAGTGCCTATGGTGCTCGCAAGTACTAGGAAGCAGTGATTGACAGAGGTACCCGGTCGGGGTGCCAGGTGGTCCGTCACAATTATCATAAAAAACAGCTTGTAACTACAACAGGAGTAAAAGGGTTTTAAATTAGCTTGTATGAATCAAAGAGCAGTTTCTTTCACGTAGAGCTTTAGAATATTTTAAAGAGCTATATATAAACACAGTACCTGGCTCAGGCACATTTTATGATACGACAGGATATTTTCATTAACAGATAACAGAATGCGTAATTATGTTCAGGAAAGATTAGCTGAATCAACTTTACACAATGTTTGGATGCATTCACACTCACTTTTGGGATTCAGTATGTGACCAATGGGAATTGGAGAAACATCAGGGTTATACAGTCACTTCTTTGCTGTCCTTTCAGCAACCACCAAAATAATATTTATAAAAATCAATATAAAGGCTTAAAATACAGTAGTGGGTTATCATTTAAAATTGTGCCATCATATCAAAAGGCATGTGACCCAACAAGCTAAATATTACACAGGTTTACTTTGCTATCCATATAGTTAGTTGAAGCATATACCCGATAAGTGGATTCCTCTGTTGGATTAGGCACAGTTACTGCTGCTTTGCTTTTTTGACTTTTCAGGTATGTCGGCAGCTTTCCAGGTACTTGTTCTGAGCTGTCTGTTTCTGGTCTATCAGAAGACAAACTACTCTGAACGCCAGCTTTCCCCCAGGGATTGGGGCTTTTCTGCTTCCGTCCTGCACTTTTCTTCAACACACTGCAAAATAAAGAAGCTACTTCAAAATAAAATATAAACGATACAAATAAAATATATTGTTTTGGCCCAATTTCACCACTGGAGTGAATACACACATCATCCCCCCCCCCCCCCCCCCAAAAAAAACAAAAAATAAAACCACACAACACAAAGTCAGTACCCAAATGGATATTGCTGGGAATCCTTCTAGAATGATATACTAAATATTTAGCAATGTACGCATACATGTGCATCTACACCCCTATAGCAGTGAGAGATGCACTGACATTGGAGGAAATGTAACTTCAGGTACTTAAAACGTATGCTGTACATTTGCAGTCTTTTACATCAGATAAAGTATACATAAAATTTCAATGTCTGTCTGATAAAGAACCTATCATCATACATTTCATCACAAACTTCACAAAATTCATAACATTTCAAAACAAGATAGCAATCCAAAAAAAAAAAACCACTGCATAGCAATTTGATAGGGACCATGGCAGTATGCAAGTAACTAGATGGTGCACACAGGAAAGGCCACCTGTTGTAATAACATTTAGAACAAATAATTGCTCTTTACAGTAAAATATTTTTTATTGGTTTACTATATTTTAGGCAGAAGGAGTTTAAAGACCACTCCGGGCACCATAACAACTTAATTAAAATTAAGTTTTTACACTGCGAGGAGGTCCTGGGCACAGTCTTAGCTGAAGGGAGTTAAATGGAAGCTACTGATGCTCTCATCTTATCAGTGGAACCTGGTCAGAGGCATCAGATTTGAAGTTTTGGAGCAGAAGTCTTGAGGCAAAATGATCAGGCACTGGGTGCTTGCAGACTAATCCATTTGTGAACAATTTAACCACTTCAGGTATGACGGTGCTCGGGAACTACTCATGCCGTAACAACTTAATTGCAATTAAGTTATGTCCCTTTAATTATAAAGTTTAACATGAAAATAGATTTTAGATACAGGCACTATATAATATACAGCACTTAAATATATTTGCAGTAGTAAACAGTGTACACTTTACAGTAAGTTAAGGAACACAATATTTCATTAAAATTTGTGTCCAAAATACCTGTTTGATATCCTGGCCTTTGACGGTTTGTTAGTGGTCCTGGGGGTGTAATTATTTTTACAATAGGCTGGGATTCGGCTACGATTTGTTTCACTATTTCTTGAGTTTTCTTTTCCACTATCATAGTCACTTTCAGTTGTCAGATCAGTGTCTCTCTTTGCTTTCATTATACTTACTGGCCTTTTGGTTTTTGATGTGGAAGTCTAAAAAAAAATAAAAAAAAAAAATTTAAAAAAGGTGATCTACTAACTGTTAAATCAAAATGTAATACCAAAAATGAATAAATCCCACTGTAAACAAGAGTAAGGGATTCCAGAATGGTAAATAAATGTAAATTAGATGAAATGAAAGCAAAAGCAATGTAAATGAGGTGGACTACGGATAAATACCCAGGAGTAGGATCAATCCTTAGAAAGCCAGCTGATAATGAGCAAAGTAATGTCTACAGGGAGTGCAGAATTATTAGGCAAATGAGTATTTTGACCACATCATCCTCTTTATGCATGTTGTCTTACTCCAAGCTGTATAGGCTCGAAAGCCTACTACCAATTAAGCATATTAGGTGATGTGCATCTCTGTAATGAGAAGGGGTGTGGTCTAATGACATCAACACCCTATATCAGGTGTGCATAATTATTAGGCAACTTCCTTTCCTTTGGCAAAATGGGTCAAAAGAAGGACTGGACAGGCTCAGAAAAGTCAAAAATAGTGAGATATCTTGCAGAGGGATGCAGCACTCTTAAAATTGCAAAGCTTCTGAAGCGTGATCATCGAACAATCAAGCGTTTCATTCAAAATAGTCAACAGGGTCGCAAGAAGCGTGTGGAAAAACCAAGGCGCAAAATAACTGCCCATGAACTGAGAAAAGTCAAGCGTGCAGCTGCCACGATGCCACTTGCCACCAGTTTGGCCATATTTCAGAGCTGCAACATCACTGGAGTGCCCAAAAGCACAAGGTGTGCAATACTCAGAGACATGGCCAAGGTAAGAAAGGCTGAAAGACGACCACCACTGAACAAGACTCACAAGCTGCAACGTCAAGACTGGGTCAAGAAATATCTCAAGACTGATTTTTCTAAGGTTTTATGGACCGATGAAATGAGAGTGAGTCTTGATGGGCCAGATGGATGGGCCCGTGGCTGGATTGGTAAAGGGCAGAGAGCTCCAGTCCGACTCAGGCGCCAGCAAGGTGGAGGTGGAGTACTGGTTTGGGCTGGTATCATCAAAGATGAGCTTGTGGGGCCTTTTCGGGTTGAGGATGGAGTCAAGCTCAACTCCCAGTCCTACTGCCAGTTCCTGGAAGACACCTTCTTCAAGCAGTGGTACAGGAAGAAGTCTGCATCCTTCAAGAAAAACATGATTTTCATGCAGGACAATGCTCCATCACACGCGTCCAAGTACTCCACAGCGTGGCTGGCAAGAAAGGGTATAAAAGAAGAAAATCTAATGACATGGCCTCCTTGTTCACCTGATCTGAACCCCATTGAGAACCTGTGGTCCATCATCAAATGTGAGATTTACAAGGAGGGAAAACAGTACACCTCTCTGAACAGTGTCTGGGAGGCTGTGGTTGCTGCTGCACGCAATGTTGATGGTGAACAGATCAAAACACTGACAGAATCCATGGATGGCAGGCTTTTGAGTGTCCTTGCAAAGAAAGGTGGCTATATTGGTCACTGATTTGTTTTTGTTTTGTTTTTGAATGTCAGAAATGTATATTTGTGAATGTTGAGATGTTATATTGGTTTCACTGGTAATAATAAATAATTGAAATGGGTATATATTTGTTTTTTGTTAAGTTGCCTAATAATTATGCACAGTAATAGTCACCTGCACACACAGATATCCCCTAACATAGCTAAAACTAAAAACAAACTAAAAACTACTTCCAAAAATATTCAGCTTTGATATCAATGAGTTTTTTGGGTTCATTGAGAACATGGTTGTTGTTCAATAATAAAATTAATCCTCAAAAATACAACTTGCCTAATAATTCTGCACTCCCTGTAGAGAAGAGGGCTGTTTAACAGTAACAATTACTGTGCAACTATCATGTGCTTGTTAGTAAACCTCTAGAAAATTATAAATAAACAGGACAATTCCTAGATGAACTTAAAGGAAAACTCCAGTGCCAGGAAAACAATCCATTTTCCTGGCACTGCAGGTACCCTCTCCCTCCCACCTCCCATCTCCCATCCCAGGTAGCTGAAGGGGTGAAAACCCCCTTCAGGTCACTTACCTGAGACCCCGCCGATGTCCCTCGGCGGTGGATTCAGGTCGGCGTCGCTCCTCCCAGTAATCATGTCAGCCGGTGGGCGAGACTGAGGAAACCTAATGCGCATGCGCGGCAATGCCGCACACGCGCATTAGGTCTCCCCATAGGAAAGCATTAAAAAGGATTTTCAATGCTTTCCTATGGGGAATTGAGCGACGCTGGAGGTCCTCACACTGCTATGAATCACTAGAGGTGGAGTTAACCCTACAATGTAATTATTGCAGTTTATAAAAAACTGCAATAATTAAAGTTGCAGGGTTAAGAGTAGTGGGAGTTGGCACCCAGACCACTCCAATGGGCAGAAGTGGTCTGGGTGCCTGGAGTGTCCCTTTAACCATGAGGAAAAAACTACAGCGTCTGAATAGGCTGCTGGCTGTCATTGTAGATGAAATCTCTCTAATCTGGAGAGAAAAAAAATAAGCCTGCACAGCTAACTCCTGTATAAGCTGGAAAGATGTAGTTCAAAAATAAAACCGTCCTCTCCCCCAACCCCTATCAAGATAAATCAAAGCTATAAACCTAAAGTACTCACCGTGCATAGTGCTAACTTAGTGAAAAAAACGTGACAACAAAGTGCCCGACGCGCGTTTCGGTGCTAACAACGGCACCTTCGTCAGGGGCTTAAATGTTAAATCATGTTTAAAAAAATTCTCTAGAACTATGCAGAGACCCACAGTTTTACAAGCCAAAAAGGTATATTACACACAAACATGTATAAACCAGATATAAATGTACTGTAAGATGTTAGAAGTTACTCTTGGCGGCCATAAATCCTCTCTCTCAAACCTTCCTCTCGCGCTCTCCTATAGGGCCACACTCCACTCTCACCTCCAGTTCTCCTACTTTCCCACTATGTCTATTTGCTGTCTCTCTCAATACCCTTCCTATTGTGTTTTTATACCCCCCTCCTCTAGACTGTAAGCTTATTTGAGCAGGGTCCTCAACTACCTATTGTTCCTGTTACATCTTGTTATTGTCTCATTTAGTCAATTTCCCTTTTATTGTAAAGAGCTGCGGAATAAGCGGCTGAATAAGCTCTAATAAATACCAATAATAATAATAATAATAATGACTTTGTATCCCAATTTAGAGTGCTACTGAAACATAATATAACTTTTGTTTTTTTGGTAGACACAAATGTAATTTTCACAATAAAGTCAGAATGGTAAAAAATAAACGAAAACAAAAAACACTCTACCAGTTACCTACGGAAGCTTACTGGATACATACTGAACAACAGTGTTTTGAGATACACTTCATTGTTTAGTCTATTCCCTGCACCTACATTTTTTCAGAGAATGTAGTGATCAAAAAAACCACTTAAAATGTCCAATGTTTCTCCAAGGAAAGCAATGGAAAACATTAGCTCATAGTGTGGAACACACCCACAACAGTTTACATTTATGCTGATGAGCATTTTATAAATCAGATTTCTTTAAAAAAAAAAAAATGAATTTAATCTGATCAATTAATGCTTGCAGGATTTTGGTGTAGCAGACTTGATTGTCTTGTGTTCGGTTGTCTGTACCCTTTCTTCATCTCCTGAATGGATGGTGTGTGATCCCCCTTTTTATATCTCCTCAAACCCCAGCTGTTACCCACAAATCAACACCTTAACTTGAGTGCTTTCCCTGGGTGGCCGCCATTCGTATAACCAAACGCACATGGTCCAGTGCATGGCTATTTTGTCTCACGAACACAGGCAGTGGCACATGGTCGAAACAACTGGAACTATTTTTGGCTATGCAAGTCCACGAACCCGAGCAGAGTTCATACCGCTGCCCGTTCTACTTCCTGACCATCTAGACGAACGACATTCAGGAGATATGAACTACCGACCGGGGGGAGCATTTGCTACCTAAAAGCCAGAGGGAACGTTCGTCTGTGTTCGCACAGAAAACCTCGAAAGGGGTATCGTGCCCAATACGCTATCAGCCAGAACTTTACCCAAATGGCGATTCAGTTCTACCGAACAGATCTGAGCACTTTTTGGATATGTTGGGTGATCAGATCGGAGCAATTCGGGGATATACAAATTGTGGGGTTCCTGTGAATTATGACTTATTTTGTAAATATGGTGTATATTTTCTTGTACCTGAGACATAATTGAGTTACTAAGTTTTGACTCAATTATCTCTTAGACAATGGGTCACCTGGGAGGGGCTTGTGTATGTTATGTATGGAGACCCCATGCTGGGGGTCTGTGCATACAAGGCTGTGTTTGAAAGAAATTAATTTTGGTCCACTCCCAGAACTGTGTGTCGTCCAGTTACTGGGGGGAATATAGCTATTCACATTTCAGCGCCTTGTTCCACAGTTCCTGTCTTCACAGATCCAGCGGAGGAAAAGTCCTTGTCAGGACTAGAGCTCCACTACATTTGGTACTGTCAAAACAAACATACCAGAAATTTAAGACAATTAAGCACATTTCTAATAATGTTTAGCAACCCATATGTGGGATTTGTAAACCATAAGCTCTTTAATAAAGATTTTAAAAAAAACACCTGTGTATATTTGTAATGCGGTATATATTTCAAATATATTTGAACAAAGATTATAATCTTATTTTGTAATTATTTTTGTCTAGCCGAATGAGTACACTAGATAAAAGGACAGTTTAAAGGGACACTATAATTACCAAAACAACTTTAGTTTAATGAGGCAGATTTGGTGTATAGATCATGCCCCTACAGTCTCACTGCTCAATTCTCTGCCATTTAGTTAAATCACTTTGGTCATGCACCCCTAGGCACATCTCCCTGCATGTGTTTTATACAGCCTGCCCAAACACTTCCTGTAAAGAGTCATCTAATGTTTAAACTTCCTTTATTGCAAATTCTGTTTACTTCAGAATTTCTTATCTCTTGCTCTGTTAAAAGCTTGCTAGACCCTGCAGGAGTCTTCTGTATGTATAAAATTTTAAAGTTACATCTGATTGAAAATCAAACCATTTTGTTTTCATGCAGGCTGTGTAGGTCACAGCCAGAGGAGGGTGGCTAGGGCTGCAAAAAAAAGAAAAAAAGAAAAGAAAGTGATTTAACTCCTAAATGGCAGTGAATTGAGCAGTGAAACTTCAAGACATAATTTACTCACCAAAACCACTTCATTAGGTTAAAGTTGTTTTGCGGACAATAGTATACCTTTAAAAATGTTTTCCTGCCATTATAGCTCCCTATAGTGCCACTCACCGCCTTCAGGCTCCGCCTCCACCCCAACTGATGTCAGCTGGTATGATGGCCGTGCTTGCATTATGACTTCCCCCATAGGAAAGCATTGTATAAAAATAAACGAAAACCACTCTACTGGTTACCTACCTGTATAATGCTTTCTTATGGGTTTTGGGTGACATTGGATGTCATCATGCATAGCGTGAGGACATCCAGCATCAGTTAGGCTACCGACTCAAAAGTCCCTTTAGTGGCTGTCTGGAAGACAGCCACTAGAGGTATAGTTAACGCTCAAAATGTAATTATTGCAGTTTATTAAAACAAAGAAAACAAAGCACCAAAGCCCTTTGTATAACATAACGAGAATCACATTCTGGTTTATGGGGACTGGTCTTATCCCATAATCTCCTCCTGGACATAAGCATGTCTAGTCATAGCAAATTTACAATACTTTATTACGGATCATAAAATTTCAAACCTTTTCCAAATGATTTGCCATTTGTTCCTCTAGCTTCTTAATTCTCATTTCACGCAACATGCTGTTGGTATCTTGATGTGTAGCACCCTCTTTCTCTGATGAAGTGGTGGTATTCACACCATTACTCATATTACCTGATACATAGCTACCAGGAGACTTTCTATAGTGAGATAATACTTGATCAATTCTTGGTGTTATCACGGGTACATTTTTAGAATCCTAGGAAGAGATATACAACATAATACATTAATTAAACCTAAATGAGAAAATACTTTTTTGCTTTAAACTTTAGTTACAGGTTCAGGTTATTGCTACGGTTATGGTGAAAGGAGTCTTTAAGAATAGTGTGCATGACTTTAAAACCCCAAAACAAAAAAAAACAAAAAAAAACATATTATTAATTTGGTGTAACGTTCCCTAAATTTATAGCTACAAGATTTCCTGATTGGTGGAACTCATGGAATGATGTGGGAAAGTAAAAAGAAAATACTGTTTTCATTACAGGAGAACAGCTTTTGGCCAATACGAGCGAAACAGTCATTTTCTGGTTTTGTTACATCCAAAACAAATAATGTAAAATTTTTTTTTTTTTAGAGAGACGCACACTTTCTGTAGTAAAGAAGACAGAATTTCTGTTATAAGAATGTGGTTGTTACTAGCTTTTCATAAAAAGTGGCTTATTATTGGTGATCTGGGGGGGGATTGGAATAAAAAATAAAAAGCAGCAGCAATCAACAATAATATTAAATTAATACATAAAAAGTACCATTACCTCTACCTCCTTGCTTCCACTTCCAATATCAAATGCTATCAAGTATTCCAAGAACTCCATGTTAGGCAGGTCCATTGATCCTCCATGATGTCCAGTAAGTGATTCACCACTCTGGTGTATTCCATCAAGTGTTCTTAGTTTTGGCAAAGCTTCTAAAATAACTTCTCTGTATCCTGTAGATAATACAGTAATTTAGCGTGGGATCGGATTTCCCATTTCCATTGTTTTAATTATGTTATTTATATATTTTTAAATAAAATCAGTTGAAAAATAATACTGGAAATTGATTAACATTCTCTATATCAAAGTAAACTCTCACTGATCATTACTAATAATAAACTATGCGGATTGTAGATGCTGGTAGTTGACAATCAGTGATTTGTACAGTTGCAGTGATTATATCCCAGCTATTTATAGTGCCTAAAGGAAATGCAGGCTAGCAAGATGTATATTAAAACATCTAGCAAAAATTTAAGAAATCACTGAAAAGGCTTTTTTTTTTTTTAAAGCATTTAAAAATTTTTTTCTACAAAATGGTTCTACTTGTATTTCAACTAAACAGTGGCTAACAGTATTGCCATGGTTACGATGGACAATATATTACTAGACAAGAAGGTTTCTTCGGAAAGGAAAAAAAAAAGTTTGATTTTACCTGTTAAACTGCAAACCGGATTATCTTTTCCACTTTGCTCAAACGTGAGATAAAGCAAGGATTGTAACCCCACTATGCAATGGATTACATGTTCAAAGTCATTGATGCAGTTGCTATGGAGATAAAGATGGCTGAGCTTATAAGTCTGTGCATGGAGTGGTATTAGTCCTTGGAAACAAGATAAAAACACACACAATATAAGTTTACTGGTTGCAAACACAGAGAAACTGCCCATTTAACAAGTTGGAACATTTGTGAAACTCAAAGTACATACACATACTTTTTTCCACAGAACTTGAGTAAATATTTAGCAAAAGAAAGATTGAAGGGTAAAAGTTATAGAATTAGGAGAAAGTTTCAATAAATATTTAAGGAGTATTTATTTTACATTTATTTTCTCCAAAATAAGAAACATGTAAAAATTAATAGTTAAACATCCAAACATTAAAATTCATGTAAAAGATTAAAGCGGCAATGTCACAAGATATACCGAGACAAAGGAGGGACTAATTCTAACTCTTTCAGGCTGCTTTAAGCCCTTCTCTACTCTACTCTGAGAAGCATTCCCAGTGCAGCACAGCAATTGACACGCATTATTCCTGCTTCATAAAACTCTGGATTGGCTGGGAGATTGTCACTAGTGTGGAGCAGATATGCAGTAAGAAGCTGTCTCGCTCTTAAATTATAGGCACGTTAACCCTTTACTTTTAAAGGAAAGTGGGGGACCAATAAATTCTAAACATTCCAGAGTTCAATAAAAATAAAAAATAAATGTATTTATAATGCTGGAGTGTTCATTTTAATACTACAGGTTAGGAGAGAGGGAAAGAAAGGGTGGATACGTTTCCGTTTTAATTTTTTTAAGTTTACTCATTGGTTGTTTGCTTGTGAAAGCAACTACTAATGGTATCCAGCACTCTTAACTCCTCTATTGTCATGACTTGCACCATCCCAGTAGTAGTATGGTATTGCTCTGCTCATCAAGCAACGATAATTACAGTTTAATAATACACACCAGGTCAAATAGTTTTCTATGCACAAAACAAGGCACTACAGTTCTAAGCCAGTCTTAATGCACACTAGTAGGCATCTTGCTGGCTGTGATGCCCCTTTTAGCATATACTGAACTGGTTGTTAAGTGCATAGCTTTTGAGATTTTTTGTTTTTTAATGTATGCCAGTGCTGGTGTATGTAAGCCACAACTAAAAGTGCAGCTATAAAATGTCCCAAGTAACATTGTAAATTATCAAAGAAAAGTTAACGAAGGATAAAAGGCACAGAGTCGCATTAATTAAAGTGACATGCATCCCTGAGACAACTGTCTCACACAAAGGCTTTGCCTTTGAATGACAGTGGTTTCATCCTGCAGGCAGAACGGGTGATATGATTTTTTTTTTCTCCATATTTACCTACTTCTTCTCGCCTGTGTTTTCCACAGCCACCTAGGGGACACTAATTCAGGCAGTGTACTCTCCCTAGGAATGTGCAACATTCTAGGAACTACACTGACCCCAAATGTGCCACATGCGGATTCCAGTCCAGCACGTCCCCTACACAACTAAGAAGCTGCTATTAATCTCTGTAATGGCGTATATAATAAAGTATACTATTACAGAGTCCTCCCCAGCCATGCCTATGTCTCAGCCTTCCCCATATGTCACTCCTTAGCCATTATTTATGTCTCTTTTATTTCCTTCCTAGCCATCCTACAAAAAATACACCTTCCCATCTTCCCTTTCCATGCCAAATGCATGCCTCCCGCTCTACATGCTACACACAATGTGTTTATTTTAAATGTTTTTCAGTGTGTAAATAAGGCCTAGCAATACTTTTCATTATATGTCCATATATTGCTTTATTCATTATGCAGAGCCATTCAATGGATTCTATAGTGCCAGGAAAACAAAGTCGTTTTACTGGCACTATAGAGTTTATAGGGCCCCCTCCTGCGGGGCTGAAGGGTTTAAAACCCCTTCAGCCACTTACCTGAATCCAGCGCTGATGTCCCTCGGCGCTAGGTCAGGTTCTGCCCACGCTCCTCTGCCGACGGCAGCCTAATGCGCAATGCTTTCCTATAGGGAAAATCTGACACTGAAGGTCCGTGAGGACGTCCAGCATCAGATAACGGACCAAAAGTCAGTTTGGATTCCGGAAGCCCTCCAGTGGCTGTCTGATAGACAGCCACAGAGGGCAGACTTAGAGCTGCAATGTAAACATTGCAGTTCACTGGTATTGCAATGTTTTACATTGCAGCACTAAGTGCAAAAGAGTCACAGCACCCAGACTACTTCAGTGAGCTGAAGTTGTATGGGTGCCTACAGTTTCCATTTAAATCCATGACTACAGTTTGTTTTGCATAACACAATATTGACAACAGAAACATAAGTTGGTATTGTTATAATTCATTTTATGTTTGTATATTTGTGTAAGGGTGTTTGCTTGGTTTAAAAAATAAAAGTTGTCAAGTGATGCATGTCGCTTTAAACAATAAACACAAATGCATTTACTTACCAGTAAGATCATGTATGCGGTTATAAGATAGATTGAGCTCTCTGAGGTTTAATAATCCCTGCAGCCCTAGGAACAAAAATGATATGAACATGTTTAGCTGAAATAACACATGAAGAAATTACCTACAGAGAGAAAAGAAAAATAACTCAAGATAAAATGATTACCTTATTTGCCCTGCAGCTTTTTTTATTTTTAACCAAATATTCGGCAGTTAATATGAAAATTCGGAGCAGACTACATAAAATATTTTCCCCACACCAAATTGCAATGCTAAATCTGATGGGTTAGCCTTTAAAACAGCAATTCAAATTTATGATCAACATGACCAGGGATGTTTGTGGTGTAAAATTATTTAAAGGGGGAAGGATGTTATGCCATACAATAATGTTTAACAACAAAGAACATGTTTCATTTATTATTACTACCTCCATTGGGATATCCCAGAGGACTACTGAATCGTACACATGTAGCTGGTAATACTCAACCTCTTGGATACATTTTCGGTGTTTTTATCAGTCATCCCATTTCTTCTCTCATATCACCGCCTCTTAACTTTTGCTTTAAATGGTAATGTCAGCCAAAATCTTCACCCTTACTCTCTTCACCCTAGGAGAACCCTTCATTCTTTTAACCTTCAGCAACTCTTGGTTGATCTCAGGTCTATCTCCACTTTCTCCTGTCCCACCATGGCTATCTCCTTTTACACCACTACCCTCATCTCATCTCTGGACAAGGTAGTCACACTAAACACATACAAATCAAGGCAGACATTTTCAACACTGGAGCACTAAGTTAAACTACTACAACTAAGAAGCTCTTGCAGAGCATAATGCTGCTAAACAAAGTTGTGCACTGTCAAATGTCATGTATTACAAATTCACACAACGCTCGAACAGCACAGCCCTCTTCTTTGCTAAAAAAAAACAAAAAAACTTTTTTTTCCTCAGTCACCTACTGTCAGAATCTTAAGCATCTTTTTGATACTTCACCCTGCCAAAGCAAAACAACTATGCTATTTTACCGACAAGACAGATCAATTAAAGGAGGAATTCTCCTCTCTCTCTGATTTGGTGCTATGTGCTTAGCCTTCAGGTCTTTGTCCCAATTACTAAACAAGAAGTGCCTGCATTCTCTTTACCCTCTCTTCCCACCACTCACCTCCTTCCCCCTTATCAGATCTCTCCCCTTTGCATTGTGCAGTCCTGACCATATATCTCCAACTGCTCTTCCTTGTCCCCACTTTCTTTAAATATTCTACGCTCATATCCATCACTTGACCCAAGGTGCATGTATATGGTTGAAGTATTCTGTCATATACTAATAATAGGTAGGGATGCATTTTTTTCTTTTTTACATATACTTATTTTAAAAATAAAATATATTTCCTTTCAAAATGTAATGAAGTGATTATGTTACAAATTGTTTTGAAGTGACAGTTGTCCTTTAAGTAACAATTAGCAGAGGTGATTGGCTGAAAATGTAAGCTTACCGCTCTCAGACAATCACAGTCTGCCATTGCTGGTATGAATTGGTATAACTAAGGACAAGTGTAATCTCTGCTCTAATGGGAGCTTTATCACTGAATAAAGGGACTTCAATCACTACAGACAATTGATTACGGTGGAATTAGGATACATAACATAACAGGTCACCTTAGGCCAGGGCTAAATCCTAAGCACTAGGTCGTCCTGGCGTCTGGGATTGGTCAACATGTTCCCTCCTCCTTCTGTCTCAATCCCCGTGCAGGGGAATTGCAAGCTAAATGGCAGGATACCAGGTAAACACGGCTCTTCTCCCAGCCCTCCTCCCGACCCCATAATCAGCCCTGCTACACGCCCCAATGCCGCATACCCGACCCTGATACCCGCCCACATGCCGCCCCTATGCTGCATATCCGACCCTGCTACCCGCCCACATGCCACACACCCATGCAGCATACCCGACCCTACTCCCCGCCCGCCTCATGCCGCAAAGCCGATGGAACACCGGCAACCAGTCCTTTCCCCTGCGTGACCTCAGCACCGAGAGGAAGTTATTACAGTTCTCTTCACTTCCTTCCAGCACACAGAGAGAGCTGCTGAGAGGAGGAGAAAGGAGGGAGTCTGGAACAGCGGCTGCCTACTCCCATCAGCCGCAGCCAGCCCCACTAACCTGTCACTTGCTGCTGCCTAATCCCACTAGACACTAGGGAAGCCACCCTCCTGAGACTAAAAGGTAGGAAATAGGAGGGTGACTAAAAATATGTATTTTAAAAAAAAAAAAAATGTAAAAAAAATCTGCGCATCTGTCGTGTGTGTGTCTCTGTGTATTTGTCTGTGTGTATGTATGAATGTTTGTGTGTAGTAATATTGAGTGTAGTAATAGTACTTTGTGAGTGTCTGAATGCCTCTGTTGGTGTGTGTCTGTGTGTCAGTTCGGGTGTCTGTCAATTAATGTGTATGTTTAGGTCACCAGCACCCCCCCGATCGCTTTTACTCATCTTTTTACCAGCGCCGTGACAGTCTCACCAGAGCTGGCCCGCCTCCATAACTGAGATCATCAATTGCCAGTCAGCATTACCTCATAGGAGATGCATTAATCAATTTAAAGCATCTCTATGAGGCACGTGCAGCGCCTCCATGCAGAGCGTGGAAACGCTGAATGTAGGTGCTGCACATTGTGACAGCCTCTAGAGGTGTTACTAGGCAACAATGTTAACACTTCCTTTTCTCTGAAAAGGCATTTTTACATTGAAAAGTCTGCAGGGACAGGCTATAGACACCAGAACACGGCATTAAGTTGTAGTGCTTCTGGCGACTATAGTGTTCCTTTAAGAACTGTATTTGTGTCGTTAGGGGAAAAAACTGGCTCATAACTTTTTTAACTGGCTCCTAAATTTAAAGCAAATTTGTCAAGCCCTGCCTTAGGTGTTAGCTGCATTAAAGCTCTATATCTATGAAGGACTTGAAAAATACTGTTCATTGTTTTATAAATATTGACAACAATATGATAACTGCACACACATATTCTATAACAGTCCACAAGAACTCTGATACACATTTCCTTTTTCTTGTAATAAGTACAAATATTTTATGATCTAATAATTACAGTATCAAGAGGCAAAGTATATTCCTACTTAACGGAACACAAACCTTCAATTTTTGTAAGCTTGTTACAAGACAAATTCAAACTGCGTAAACACATCAAGGAGTCAAGGCCCTCAATTCTAGTTATGAGATTAGATGACAGGTCCAGATGTTGTAAATTGCGTAGATGTTCCAGTCCTTCAAGCTTACAGATTTGATTGCAGTGTAAATTGATGGAAATGAGATGGGAGTTCAAGGAAATCTCAAACAAGCTAAAAAAAAAAAAAAATGTACCACTTAGATAACATAGAATGTGACTTGCAGAGTCAGTGTAATATTCTGAAAATAAACAATATGTCAAGTTAACAAAGTTTTAATGCAATGTCTGCCACCAGTTTAATGCTTTTCATCATTTCCTTGTGGTTAATAATGCATTAAATCAGAAGTTATCTTGTGGAACACTGAATGACAAAATATAGTTTATTTTTTACAAATACAAAAAACAGGTCCTGCGTTCAAACTCCAACTACTCTTGGGCGGCAGCAATGACCACAGTATACATCGGACCGAATACATACAGTAAAAACCAAAGAAAAAAAGTTGCTTGTGTTCTTCCCAAATCCCTATGCATATTTAAACAAATGAAGGTTATTTAGTTGCTCCAATGGCCATGAGAGTTTAACCCACCTGCCACGTCAAGGCCTTGAGGTGGTAGGTGGTCCAAACTCTCATGGCCATTGGAGTACCTAATAACCTTCATTTGTTTAAATATGCATAGGGATTTGGGAAGAGCACAGGTAACTTTTTTCCTTTCGTTTTTACTGTATGTATTGGGGCCAAGAGCCGGTGGAAGGATTTTTAGCTACACAGGTGAAGATGCATTTTGCTACCCCCCCCTCTCCCCCCCATCCCCTGTTCAAAAAAAAATGCATCTTCACCTATGTGTCTTGTTGTACCCCTTTTGTGCACTAGTATTTTATTCCCCTTTAGTGTGTCTTACAACCCCCTTTGTATGTATCTTACTCCCCCCAAGTCCCTTTGTGAGTCTCTTCCCTCCAGCCCCTTTCTGTGTTTTCTTCTTACCCCAGCCCCTTTCTGCGTTTCCTTCTTACCCCAGCCCCTTTCTGCGTTTCCTTCTTACCTCAGTCCCTTTCTGTTTCCTTCTTACCCAAGCCCCTTTCTGTGTCACTTTCTTACACCAGCCCCTTTGGCTCCTTCTCCACCACACCCTCTGTGTGGCTCGTTTTCCCCTCCGTCCATTTTGTTGTCCCTCCCCTCCAAATCCCTTTGTGTGTCTTTCCTTCCAAGCCACAGGCACACAGGCATCATTTTCAGGCGCACAGTCATAAAAGGCACACAATCAAAGTCATACAGGTACACTGTCATACAAACACAGACATAATCATACAGAGACATGCAGGCATACAAAGACATGGACGCCAGCCATGCTGTGTGGTACACAGGGAGCAGAGATATGATGTCATTCATATCCCCACCCCCTCCACACAGCCTGCGGCAGACACCAGGGTAGGAGGCTAGGCTGGGCAGGCAGAGGCTGGACTCCGTGGGTGGAAAGCACTGGGCTGCGCTCAGCAATGCTACAAGTATTAACGGGCTGGAGGGGAACGCAGTGCGCTTCCCTCCTACCAGACAGGCTGACATTGCGCCCCCAGGGCCTGGGCCGCCTTATGGTAGCGCCGGCCCTATTGGGGCCGATGTGTACTGTGGTCGTTGCTGCCGCCCAAGAGTAGTGGGAGATTAAACGCAGGACTTGTTAATTTGTATTTGTATTCACTTTAGTATTACACAGCTATGTTACAATGCTGCCGCCCAACCCATGTTTTTCTTATTAAGGGTTGATATGCATGTAGGGGTTTATAAAAAAATACCCCTCTCAGTCTCACTAGAGATATCTTTGCCAGAAGCTCAAGGAAGCAAGGTGCAAAGTTAGTGTAGGACCCACCTGAGGTTTGCCTTGACATGGCTAAACTTTCATGGCCAGTGGATCAACTAAGTAACCTCCATTTGTTTAAATATGCATAGGAATTTGGGAAGAGCGCAGGTAACTTTTTTATTTATATTTTATTTTTTATACACTGGTCTATCTATATGAAAAGTGGCTATATTGTACATTTATACCTGCATGCATACATACAAGGTGACATGCAATTTACAGGTAACCAATCAGTACTGCATGACTGCAAATGATGGGTGATATATGTCTTATGGTGCTGGATCCTAAAATCAGATTAACTGTCAATCCCAGCACATTCTTGCAGCAAAAAAATTTACTCAATATATTTAGGAGCCACATCAGGACACAAATAAAAGGCAAAAAAAAGTGCTTAAAGGGACACTATAGTCACCCAGACCACTTCAGCTCAATGAAGTGGTCTGGGGGCCAGGTCCCCCAGGTTTTAACCCTTCAGATGTAAACATAGTTTCAGAGAAACTGCTATGTTTACATTGCAGGGTTAATCCAGCCTCTAGTGGCTGTCTTCCTGACAGCCGATAGAGGCGCTTCTGTGACGCTTGATGCAAAACTCGCATTCAGCGTGCAGAACGTTGAGAAATGCTTTCCTATGGACTGTTTGAATGTGCGCATTCGGCTCCAATCGGGAACTGACGTCGGCGGGTGATGAGAGGTCACCAGCGTCGAGAGAGCCCGGCGCTGGATAAAGGTAAGTGGCTGAAGGGGTTCTAACCCCTTCAGCGCCAAGGGAGGAGGACCCTGAGGGTGGGTCCTAAGGATGCTGTAATGTCAGGAAAACGATTTGTTTTCCTGACACGATAGTGATCCTTTAAAGTAAAGGCTTGTTATGACAAAGTGCTTTTTCATTTGGGTATGTCTGCCTGCCGGATTTTATCTAACTCTGTTTCTGAATAAGCATTAAAATCTATTACAGTACAATGTATGATGGCGCAGTATGCCCTAAGAAGTAACCAATTTGACCTCTGTTCAATTTTTATTGGGTCCAAGGGGCTGGTCCACACATTCTTTAAATGGTAGCTGATCACCAACCAGGCTGAGAGTTAGTGTGGGCAGTAGATCACTCAATTACAGTACCATGCCATCCCGTCCAAGGGGGGTCTAGAAGGGTTAATCTAGGGATCATGACAAGCTTGCATGATTGCAGTGATGATGGTACAGAAAGCACTGTGCATTCCATTAAAGGAGAGACACTGCCTTATAACTGCTCTAATGGGGTGGGTCATAAGCCAGCAACCCAGAGCAATCATAAAAAGTCAGCAAGAGCAAAAAAAAACAAAAAAACTGAGTGTAATGGATTTTTTATTTTATTTTTTAAATACATAAATTAATTAAACTCACAGAGCAGGAGCATGGCTGAATTGGTATCCAGGTCACAATGCATGAGGTATGTTTAACCCCTTAAGGACACATGGCATGGCATGATTCCCTTGTTATTCCAGAAGTTTGGTCCTTAAGGGGTTAATAAGCTCGCCCATCTTACCTGGAGACCTGCTTATCCATCAGGCTGAGCTCCCTGCTCTCTGGGTCCCCGGCTGCCATCTTGTCACCCCACTCACACTCTGGGGTGCTGGTCCTGGCTGGTGACGGTTATGAAGGGGTTAATACACAGAGCCTGTAATGGTACCCCGATACCAGGCCTTTCCCCTTTAATTGTACGGCTTCCTCTCAGGGGCAGGGAATGTTGCGCTTGGTTGCCCCGGTAACGGGGGGGCGGGGGTGTCCTAATTATACGGCTCCCATACCACTGGAATATTTTCTACCGCGTCCCAAGTCAAACGGCCAGTGACGTAACCACGCCAGCGGCGACACGTGACATGGGATTCGGCCAATAGCGTGCCTGTTTCGACTTTCTCACTTGCTACTTATTCCTGGTGACTGCAAAAGGAGCGAACTGTCAATCAATGTACCTGGCCACGCCCTCCGGCTGTTATGCGCAACCTGATAGGTCCCATCGGTTTAGGGGGCGTGCCGCTTGTGTAAATATTCCCCGCCCCCCTTACATGCAGGATAGGTTGTATCAGGGCTTGCTCAGTAGTTCTGTAGAAGTGCTTTAGGGTGGTGATGGTTAATAGCTGACTCTGCAGTTTTTAGTAGCAGCTATTACTAAAGTGCAAACACAGGGGTTTTGCTTTTCATGGCTTTTATGGTTCAAAAAAACTTAAAATTATTGCAAAGAAACTTGAATTTGCACTTTTTGACAACTTATGGCGCTGAATTGCAAAACTGAACTACAAACTTAAGGCTAAAATTCCAGAACTGTTACTATGGAATAATTGGAGCTTTTTATTGATTTATTTTATTTTACAATTCTATTTTTCAATTCACTGCAATTCAGTAGTGGAATCTACTTAAAGAAAAGCTCTGGGCACCATAACAATTTCTTTGAAATTACCTCGTTCTAGCTCCGAGAGGCCCTTGGCAATGTGTTCAACTAAAACGTTCTGCACTCTGATTAAGTGTACCCACACATACAGTGCCAGATTAAGAGCCCATTGGGCCTGGTACTGACAATTGATGGGCCTAATCACTAAATCTTATTGACAGAAAACACTAAAAGTTATAACACACAAGCGTCATGTATCTGGCGGAGGTGGTTCTGAAGGGAAATACAGGATATAGCTATCAGAAAACACATACCCTATGCTAATCTCTTGCTTTTATCTTTCAAGTAAATCCAGACCCCCTAACAGCAGTGTCTGGTGAAGCAGAATGTTGTTGGGCGGGATAAAAGGGTGGGCCACTGACGCAAATCACGTTACTAGAATATGCCCAAAAAGGGTGTGTGTCTTCCCCAACAATTAGGTCAGACTGGCGTGAATGCATGACAGCCCACCTGCCAATCATGCATGCTGGCCAACAAAGGGTATGCCATGCAGACAGCACCCCAAGCTTGGCATAAATGTGTCTAATAGTGCGCTAACTCTATGCCAGGCATAGACAACCTTTGGCACTGCAGATGTTTTGTACTACACCTCCCATGATGCTTTGCCAGCATTATGGGAGTAAGAGCTTTATGGGGGATGTAGTCCACAACATCTGGAGTGCCGAAGGTTGCCTAACCCTGCTTCTACGCTTTCTAGGGACTAGGACCTAACACTCACTTGTCCACTCCTCTCCTTACCTTCTTACTAGCAGGCAAAAGCTCCTAGTATATAGTCTGGAACAGGGAAAATGTGTATTTAGTGAGTGTAGAAGAAAGGGAACATGCCAAAGTGTTAGCGAGACTGAAGCAGCTATAGCATTTGCATAGTGCGCAAACACAAAGTAGTAAAAAACAAACACAAAAGGTAGTTAAAAAATACTAATTTTTACAATGGGCCTATTCCATGGGCCTGGAGCTGCAGCTCCATTAGCCCCTATGTTAATCCGGCCTTGCACACATATTGTGCATTGTTCTTTTAAAAGACACATATCCCTTGATAAATATATATATATATATATATATATATATATATATATATAAATATATATGTATATATATATATGTAACTAGTTGTTTAACACAAATAAAGTATTATAATGTATATGCAAATATTACAGCTAAAAAAATTACGACAAATTAAATTGTTTGTCAATAGTGTTGGAGTACTCCATATGCCTCGGATGCTCATCTAGTTTTGGTTGTACTATATTATACAGCAATAGAGAACCTACCATTCCCAATGCTCCTAATTTTTGGACATATTCCAACAATGATATGTGGCCAGTGGTGTACTCAGTGGGAGGCAGCAGGAGGGCAGAGGGTAGGGTGTCAAATACAGGGTCCGCCACACGTGTCAAATGCTCTAGGTAAGTCCCTGCTAGTGGCACCTGGTTTAAAATAACAATAATAAAATAAATAATAAAATAACAATAATAATAAGAGTGACAGAAGCTTTTTGTCTCCTTGTAGAGGTCTGCTGGACTTTATATTTCAAATATTACTCCAACTTGTGTTTAATTTCAGGTGTATAAATTATTTTGTAATACAATTGCGTTGACAAGAGCACTGTTATACAAATACAAGTTGTAATTTGTGTTTTGTTAATTGTTTTGAACAATTAAATTTGAATTCCATCTATAGACATTCTACTGTGCATTAACCAAAAAACATAACTCTTGACATTTCAAATGGGGAAAGTGGGACATTTTAATTCTAGGGGTGTGGCCAGGGGTGGGGTTGTTCTGAGCAATTTTAGGTGGCTTACTAATAGCAATTTTTGCAACTAAATTGTAATGAAGAAGAACAATGTATCCTATATACACAAATTGAGAAATACATTTATTGTAGTTACTCTTAAGACACAACAACAATATCAAGCTCCTAGAGAAGAGGTATACTGGTTTAAAAAATAGGATTTGGACCAAAAATAGGGACACTTGGGAGGTATAACAACATAATGAATCCTGAGTAGGTGGGAGGATTGAGGATTTTTAATGACATTTTACTGTCATTATTTAACAGTCAAACCTTTTATTTAAACAAGTAAAACATTTACTAAAACCATTTTCTTTGCAGCTTACTCTCTTGAAAGCAGACACTATGAACAGGTCACAATTATACATTTCCAAGTTAGAATGCATGTTTAGCTAGTGTTCTGGAACATTAAATATAAACTAGGTCTAAAGACACACTTCTGTTCTTTAACCCAAAAAACGTAACGTCTCCTGAGTAGATAACAGAGGTGAATATAATAATTTTTCAAGCGGCTCGGTTACTTCACAAAAAAATGAGATTTTCATAAAAATAGAATCTTGATGAAACACTCATATTGACAGTATTAGAATTACATTGAAATTCCAACGCAGTCAAGAGATACCATAAGACAAAATAGAGCCTACTAAGTAGTGAAGGTGTTAAATTATGTAAGGAAACCATTGGGTTACAAAAAATGCAGGTCTTTTCTTTCTCATAGCCTATACCATGGGGGCAACCCCAATAACAATTCCTGGGTTTGGTAAAATTGCTATATGGCATCTTATATCATACCTAAAAAAAAAATAACCAAAACTTAGCAAATTCACTTCACCTCATATTTATGAAGTTGGATGGCAGAAGCCTGGGATTAAACACTAGGTCATATCATGGGCTGGTACATCCACAAACTACACAATGTTGTGGTATTGCTTTTTTCGCTCATGAGTCATTAGCCCTTTGCTGATATACGTGTTCAGCATTGTCTTTTTCATATTCAAAATTTGTTGAAATAATTTTGTAGTAGCATACAGACGCAATAGTAAGTACAAAATATTCCTCTCATACAGAACCACCACTCTTCAGAATGTCAAATATTAAATGGACAATATAGTCACCAGAACCATTAAAGCTAAAAGGTTATAATCTAGAAGAAAGAAGTACAATTGTGGAGAGAAAGGAGAGAGTGGGTAAGGTCTGGGATTCAATCAGTATTTTTATCTTTACATCATAATATGCTTGATATAATACACTTTTATAATAAATGTTTTATAACATTTGTCATAAAATACAAAGATTTTTGGCTACACATGCAAGGACACATTTTGCTACCCTCTAAAATGAGTCTTTGACTGTGTAGGCCAGTGTGTCTCTTATCTCCACTTTTGCCCCTCTTACTCATTCTTTTGGTACTTTTCTGTATCTTACCCCCTTTTTGTGTCTTCTTTCTCGTTTTGTGGCTTGTATCCCTGCTTTTATCATCTTTATTTTCATTTATTTCATCTTCAACATCCTTTTTTAATCTTTTGCCAATTCATTTGGAACTTATCCCCTCCTCTTGAATGTTTTACCCCCTTTAGTCTATCTTAGCCCATTAGTGTATTTTATCCTCCTTTTTGCTCAATTGTATCTCTTACCCCCTTTTTTGTCTCTTTGATTGTGTCTCTTATTTTCAATTGTGTCTTTAACCCCTTAAGGACCAAACTTCTGGAATAAAACGGAATCATGACATGTCACACGTCATGTGTCCTTAAGGTGTTAAACACCCAGTGTCTCTTTCTCTTCCTGTCGCCTAAACCCTCGTGTATCTTTCTCCCCTGTAACTTTTAACCTCCTGTGTCACTTACTTTACTTTTTTTGTGTCTCTATACGCTATTTATTTCACTCTCCTTTTTTTTTGAACACCCTGAGTTTCTCCCCCCCTACACCTCTCCCCCCCCACTCCCCCCTGGTTGTGTCTCTCACCCTGTTTCTAACAAGTCCTTGCAGACCATGGTAGAGGATTTTGTTTATCCTCTATTGGTCTGAGAGAGGGCAGGACACTGCTCATTCCTTGTCAACTCCAGTCACAGCAAGCCGCTCTTTGTCAAACCATTGTGTTATTTTAAAGTTTAATATGTGATTCAATTGGCCAAGTCTGTTTAATAAGAAAGCTATGTATTCACTGCATATATTCTTTACTGAACGACTGAGAATATCATTTAATGTAAAGCCTCACTTGGTGGAACAAAAAAACCAAAGATATCGAAAGAAGGAGCTAGTAAGCAACGCCAAGACAGTGGTAGAGGACTAAGTGGAGCGGTTCATTTGAAAAGATCTTTAGGGTACTTAGATAGTGTGTGTTTTGTAATTGGGAGCATTGTAGGAGGTGGAATTTTTGTATCTCCTGCAGGAGTTCTGGAATTTTCACAGCTTAATGTTGGCGTGGCTCTATGTATATGGGCTGCTTCTGGAGTCTTGAGCATGATGTGTTCCCTCTGTTACTTTCATATGAATACTTTCATATAAATCGAGGACTTGGATCTCTGCCAGCTTTCATCTTTATCTGGATTTTAACATTGTTTATACGGCCTGCATCCAACGCAGCCTGTTCCGTGACTTTTGAAGAATATGTCACCAAGCCATTTTATTCTGGATGTCCAGTACCAGATCTTCTGAAGAAAATAATGGCTATTGGCATCCTTGGAGTGGCAATCTGGGTCCAGAATATATTTACTGTGCTGAAAATGAGGGCACTGAGTCTAATTGTGATTGCTGGACTTGTACTAGTTGGGACAGATAAAGGCTATTCAGAAAGCTTTAAAGATGCTTTCAACAGTCAAACAGTCAACAGTCAGTCCTAATGCAGCACAAATCGCAGAATCATTCTATCAAGGTCTATATGCGGTTGGGGGGAACTATTTGAATTAACTTGCTGGTATGTATACACATTCATTTTTTTTTTTTTTGTATATATTTTTATTGTGTCTTTTTATGCACGGAATTTCATATAGTATAAATAACACATTACACAAGATCCAGCGCACTCACCTATCCACTAAACAGCAACTTCAATGTTGAAAGATTTTATTTGTTTTTTTAAAAACACCTAATCTAGGCAAAAATAATGGGGGTTTAGTTACATTATATGATCATATAGTGCATAAGCCTGCCACAACGTCAATGTACCCCATCTTTGGCAGGTCCTACACTAACAGCCTAATGTCTGCTCTTATGATTAGGGGCTCTGGTACAAGGCTAAATATAGGGCACCTGTGACAGTGTTTGGCTAGACTCCCAAATATATATAAAACAAGAGGGGGTTGGCTGCACTCACCTTAACATGCATAAATGGGGGTGCTGCTGGGGGCCAAATAATACAATACACAAGATCCAGCGCACTCACCTATCCACTAAACAGCAACTTCAATGTTGAAAGATTTCATTTGTTTCAAGGTGCACCCAGGGCACCTTGTACTGCAGAGAGCCCCAGATGGAATTTCTTTCCCCAAGTAGGTTAATCTCATAAGAGCAGACATTAGGCTGTTAGTGTAGGACCTGCCAAAGATGGGGTACATTGACGTTGTGGCAGGCTTATGCACTGTATGATCATATAATGTAACTAAACCCCCATTATTTTTGCCTAGATTAGGTGTTTTTAAAAAAACAAATAAAATCTTTCAACATTGAAGTTGATGTTTAGTGGATAGGTGAGTGCGCTGGATCTTGTGTATTGTATTATTTGGCCCCCAGCAGCACCCCCATTTATGCATGTTAAGGTGAGTGCAGCCAACCCCCTCTTGTTTTATATATATTTGGGAGTCTAGCCAACTCCTTGGTTTTGCACCCCTCCCTGTCACAGGTGCCTCATCCCAGGGCCCTATTTAGCCTTGTACTGCAGAGAGCCCCAGATGGAATTTCTTTCCCCAAGTAGGTTAATCTCATAAGAGCAGACATTAGGCTGTTAGTGTAGGACCTGCCAAAGATGGGGTACATTGACGTTGTGGCAGGCTTATGCACTGTATGATCATATAATGTAACTAAACCCCCATTATTTTTGCCTAGATTAGGTGTTTTTAAAAAAACAAATAAAATCTTTCAACATTGAAGTTGCTGTTTAGTGGATAGGTGAGTGCGCTGGATCTTGTGTATTGTATTATTTGGCCCCCAGCAGCACCCCCATTTATGCATGTTAAGGTGAGTGCAGCCAACCCCCTCTTGTTTTATATATATTTGGGAGTCTAGCCAACTCCTTGGTTTTGCACCCCTCCCTGTCACAGGTGCCTCATCCCAGGGCCCTATTTAGCCTTGTACTGCAGAGAGCCCCAGATGGAATTTCTTTCCCCAAGTAGGTTAATCTCATAAGAGCAGACATTAGGCTGTTAGTGTAGGACCTGCCAAAGATGGGGTACATTGACGTTGTGGCAGGCTTATGCACTGTATGATCATATAATGTAACTAAACCCCCATTATTTTTGCCTAGATTAGGTGTTTTTAAAAAAACAAATAAAATCTTTCAACATTGAAGTTGCTGTTTAGTGGATAGGTGAGTGCGCTGGATCTTGTGTATTGTATTATTTGGCCCCCAGCAGCACCCCCATTTATGCATGTTAAGGTGAGTACAGCCAACCCCCTCTTGTTTTATATAAATAACACATTGCCTCATACAATGCAATATCTTTGATTGGCAATATCTCTAGGCCAGAAGATAAACAAAGTCAACACAGTCTAGACCAGTGATTTCTAAACTTTTCATGTTGGTGACACACTTTTCAGATTGCAGCATTTCACAACATCACGGCTGTCGAGACAGTGTTCTATTTCTTGATCACATCACTTCTGTTGCAGCCAAGTCACCAGACGTGAAGTAGAATCAGCAGGTTTCGACCTGATTCCACATGCTGTTCATGCAGAGCATGGGGACGCTGAACAGCAGTCATGCTTACTGTGCAGTCCTGAGCCAGAAAGTCTCTCCAGTGGCAATCTAAGGAGGTGCCACTTAGAGGTGTCCCTAGAGGCAATGTAAACACTGCCTTTTCTCTGAAAAAGCAGTGTTTACAGGAAAATGCCTGAAGGGAGCGATTATACTCACCAGAACAACTACTTTAAGCTGTAGTTGTTCTGGTGACTATAGTTTCCCTTTAACCGGTACCATTCCCATAAGAGGAGGCTCATAATATGCATGCTAAAAGCTGAATAACAATACAGAATACATTAATACTAAATATAATTACAGTATTACTTCTGGAACATGCAAGTTAGATTTAAAATAAAATCTTTTAAATGTAGATTCAGAATACCAATCTGCCGTTTTTAGTAAATCTGATAAAGGTCCCCCTGTCTTAAAGACTTTAGTAGACGTAGCTCCTCTAGAAGAGTGAGCTCTGAAAATAGAAATGCCAATACCTGCTAAAGCCATAGTTTGTTTTACCCACATAGATCAAGATGTAGAATAGACAGGAAAAAAAAAAGGTTTACAAAAATAAATCAGTAGTTGAGAGAAATTCGAATTTCTTATATTAGAAGTTTTCAGCTCACACATTTGTAAAAAAATTACAACACATAAAAAAGGATTATCTGGAAAAAAAACAGAGATTAGTTTTAGTACATCTAAAAATAGAGAAAAGAACATCATACAGAGTATATTGTCTTATATTTAGGTCTAAAGCTTTAACATCAGAAATTATTTTAAATAAAGTGAGGCAAAGCAAAACTGTAAATTTGAACAAAAGGAATTTAAAGGGACAATTAATTATTATGGTCCCAGGATTCGATTAATTGGAGGACCAGGGTAATATCCCATGTATGTTGATATTTAAGGCATGGAGGGCATTTAAATCTAATACCTTTCATAAGACTGCAGACTAGAGGATGTGTGACCACAGGAAAAGAGTAAAAAGGGTTGTGATTTGCTGATATAGCTGAGTGATAAACATTAATTGTGCAGTAAGCTTTACCCAAATCAAAAGAGAAAGATAAAAAATGTAGAATGTTAGCTAAATTGGAATGTAATGGATCCACAACCTGTTCCTAGCACCAATTAAGCCAAATTTTCCAAGCTGATCCCCAATTTGCACAGGTACCTGGTGCACATGCTTCTGAGAGATTGTATTTAGTTGAATTTGAAAACTCTCTATGAGATTAGTGTGACGCAAAATAAGTGATGCTATTAGAGGTAGTTGGCCTGATACTACCAGAGGATGAAAATTCCCCTCCAGAATCGAGAAGAGAATCCCGACACATCTGGATGAGTCTTGGGTGTTGTTTTGAGAAGAACTCGAGATATCATTGGAAACGGGGCAAATGCATAGTTGACTCTATCTTCCCAACTTTGGAAAAAATGCATCTTGATATCGCTTCTAGGTCCAGACTCCAACTAAAAATCTTTTCTAATTGACAATTGAGATGTGATATAAATAGGTTGTAGTGAAACAGACCCCAAAGGTAAAATAGACGTTGGAAAATGGTAGGATCCAATCCCTGTAATCCACTAGGAATTGGAAATTCCAATCCGCTACATTATTGGAAAGATCGGGAAAATAATCTGCTCTCAAAACAATGTCCCGATCGAAACAAAAGTGCCAATGTCCGCCAGTTGTTTGGAATTTGCTCTGGACTGTTCATGGAGACTTGAATGATGGCATTTTTTTTTTAAATATATATGTCTGATATTTGTTGATATACTAAAGTCTGGCCTTATTTTTTAATCTTATATATTTTTTTCTTACTCTAATAAAGCTTTTCTTATCTCTGCACCTGAGTGTTTCAGACACCATTTTCATTGTATTAAATTAGAGGGTATGTTTTAACTTTCATTACCTAACTTCCAATTGGTCTGGGCAAGTCTAAGCTAATTTTTGAAACAACTGCAATTATATGTGGCACCTGGTTAAAAATAACAATAGACTAAATAAAGGAGTACCTGAAACGTTTTGTCTCCTTGCAGAGAAGTCTGCTGGACATTTTATTTAACCCCTTAAGGATTCCCTTTTATTCCAGAAGTTTGGTCCTTAAGGGGTTAACCAAATAAAAAAACAAAAAACAATTTGCTTTGCATTCTCCTTTCTCGTAACCAGACAATACATATTTCCATTTCACGGAATTCTCAGAAGTGAGCATTTCCTTGTAAATGTAAACTTGAACTTGTGTTTAATTTCAGGTGTTTAAATTATTTTGTAACACAATTCAGTTAAAAGAGCACAGTTATACATTTCCAAGTTGTAATTTTTGTTTTAGTTTTTTTGAGCATTAAATAGTTAAATACACCATACTGTGCATTAACCAAACACTATAATCGATCCAGAGTAGGGGGGAGAGGTGAGGGCTTTTAAGGACAAGGACATTTGACAGTCATTTTATATAATAATGTTAGACTAAATAAAAAGAGTAAATAAATGAGAACCATATCCTTTGTTTCCTTACATGAACTGTCAGACCTCTTATTTAACCAAGTAAAACATTTACTAAGCAATTTCTTCTTTGTAGCTTACTACAGACAGTGTGTAATTTCTATTTCACAGAATTTCTAACTGAGCATCTACTGTGTTATACTAAATATCTGAAAGATCAATATTAAAAAAAGGGCTCTTTTTTGCTTTATTCTTTTTTCCCATTAAGATAAATAAATAAAAATAACTTTTAATCATTTAGCTATAATGAATTCACTTTCACACTTTGTTTCTCCCACACTGTAACATATGTAAATATATTTAAATGTTGCACTTACTGTAGAGAAAATTGTGGTTTTTTTTCAAGTTTAATATGTGATGAATTTTGTCAAGTTGGTTTAATGGGAAAGCTATGTATACACTGGATATATTTATACTGAAAAACAGAGACTGTCATTTAAGGTAAAGCATCACTGGTAAAACAACAAAAAACTCAAAAGATGTCAAAGCAAGAGAAAGACAGTGGTAGAGAACTAAATAAAGGGGTTCATTTGAAAAGATCTATAGGGTACTTTGATAGTGTGTGTTTTGTGGTTGGGAGCATTGTAGGAGCTGGGATTTTTGTATCTCCTACAGGAGTTCTGGAATATTCGCAGCTAAATGTTGGCGTGGCTCTATGTATATGGGCTGCTTCTGGAGTCTTGAGCATGATGTGTTCCCTCTGTTACGCAGAATTGGGTTCCGCATTGCCATATACTGGAGGGGAATACTTTCATATAAATCGAGGACTTGGATCTCTACCAGCTTTCATCTTTATCTGGACTCTAACATTGTTTACAATGCCTGCATCCAATGCAGCCTGTTCCCTAACTTTTGCAGAATATGTCACCAAGCCATTTTATTCTGTATGTCCAGTACCAGACCTTCTGAAGAAAATAATAGCCATTGGCATCCTTTGGGTTCTAGGAATCATAAATACTATGAGTGTAAAGATGGCAACTTGGGTGCAGAATATATTTACTGTGCTGAAAATGATGGCACTGAGTCTAATTGTGATTTCTGGACTTGTACTACTTGTGACAGATAAAGGCAATTCAGAAAACTTTAAAGATGCTTTCAACGGTCAAGTTCCTAATGCAGCACAAATTGCAGAGTCATTCTATCAAGGTCTTCATGCATTTGGGGGCTGGTCCTATTTGAATTACCTCGCTGGTATGTATACACATTCTTTTTTTTTAATTGAGTATGTATGAGTGTTTAAGTACTAAAAACACAAGCTAATGAAACAAACTGCTACATTGATTAAAAATGTTGTCCTTAGTTTAAAAACACTGAGTGTTTGTGCTTTTTTTTGCACGTTATAGGGCTATAAATACAAGTAGGACATTGCTGTTTCAAAATATATATTTAAAAAATGTATAGTGACATTGTAACACTGTTATCTGTCATAAATCTCTGAATCACACCCCACATGTACATATTTTTTTAAAGTAGACAACCCAGGGTATTCATTTAAGGATATTTTGACACTTTCTATGCTTTAATTTTACCACCAATCTTTGCAAACTTTACATAGGTAGTTTATTTGTTTGATTTTTTTCCCCATACATTGCACTTCAGGTATAAATTCACAGATTCTGTTATGTGTTGCTGCCAAAACACACTAATATGTTTTCAACAATATCTCCTGAGTACAGTGATACCACCCATGTATAGGTTTGTCGATTTGGTTGGGGGCTAAAAGGCCACATTTGGCAGGTGCGCATATCCATTTTCCAACTTGGAATCTTGATATGTAGTCAACCTGCTCCCATGTCCTATTTGGGGCATTTGTGAAGCTGGCCAATGTATTTTACCCCCATCAAACCATATATTTTTGAAAAGTAGACAACCCAGGGTATTTCAAATGCTGAATTTACCACCAGCCTTTGTCAAACTTTTGGGTAGTAATTTTTTGTGTGTTTTTTTTTCACACACATTGTACTTTAGGCATGAATTAATAGATCCTGTTATGTGTCACTGCCAAACTACAACCCAAAATGTGTTCAGCAACATCTCCTGAGTACAGCAGTGATACCACCCATGCATAGGTTTGCTGGGTTGTTTGGGGGCTAAAGGGCCACGATCGAGACTTGTGCATGTTTTTTTTTCACCTTGATATTTATTTATTTATTTATAAAATATTTTACCAGGAAAGATACATTGAGATTTCTCTCGTTTTCAAGTATGTCCTGGGTCCACAAATCATTGCATTGTTACATTAGGTACAACAAAATACAAAAACAATATTAATGCACAATATATACAAAATTTAACATAGAACAGGCAGGAAATATATAATCAACCATATATATAGGTATGCTTGGCCTATCTTCAATTTGGTGTATTTTTGCATCCCCCAGTCAAGGTTACTATCATGAAAGTATTTAATTTTATAAAGTAGAGACATGCCAGGGTATTGTATATAGGGTGTTTTAACTTCATTCCCCTAACCATTGTGCTAAGAAAATTTCAGAGAAAGTGCATGGTGGTAATTTTTGAATCCTGCTTTTTGATTTTAGCCACCTGGTTATATGTTGCTGCCGGAAAACACTCCAGTTTGTTTTCTGCAAAGTCCCCTGAGTACGCCTATGTTCCCCATGCATTGGTTTGCCACGATTTTACAGTAACAAATTTTGGACTTGCCATTTTGGCTGAATATAGTTTGCTTGCTTTGCTAGGCACATGTTGAGTGTGGTTCATTTTTACATCCCCTAAGTTGAATTTATGGTTTGAAATTATATATTTTTATAAAGTAGACATCCAAGGTTATAGAAAATGGGGTGTTTTGACTTCTTTCCCCCAACCATTTTGCCTGAAAAATTCAGAGAAAGTGTGTGGTGATAACTTTTGAATTCTGTTTTTATGCACATATTGCTTTTAGATTTTGGCCAGCTGGTTAAAAGTTACTGCCAGAAAATGTTTTAACTTTTTCAAACTTTTGTACAGGTATCAAATGCACCTTTAGCAGTAATCTCTAAACTAACTCCTGCAAAAAGAATCTAACTGCATATTTGGGGGAAGGAAACTAACTGAAATATGTTGCTTTCAAAACACACAAAGTAAAAAGATGAGGAACAAGTATTAAAAAAAGGTATATTAAAAGGTGTATTCTGTGTGGTGGAGCCTAAAACAAGTTCCAATACACAGTCCAGGTATTGAAGGGCAATCGGGACAGTAAAAGGGGGTGTCTGTCCTTTTCCCTAATAGACTCGGCAACGTTTCTGGGATTGGCTTTTTTTTTTCAGTTGGTGTTATCTTGAAAATAAAATGTGTAGCACCAATTCTGGACTCCTCTAGCACTGTTGTTGGAATTTGACCACCTTCATAAATTATTGCTGAAATCAGCTTGAGCTGAAATTGAAGAAAGGTGAATTATGCGTTGCATAAGATAGTCACCTTCTTACACCAGGCTTTTGTCTTTCTTAAAATCAGATATGGCTGCATCAGCTGATCAGCCAAATCAACACCCCCCATGTGCCTGTTATAAGCCCTAATGCAAACAGGTTTGGTCTGTACTCTGCCTCGTACAGTGACGTCTGACATTGTTTCGTAGTGGATGGTGGTTAGCATGTTAACATCCTTCCTGTCCTTAAATTTTATTGCTAACACTTCAGCTTTGCACATAACTTTCACCTTTTAAAAAAAAAAAAAAAAAAATTGGGCCTGTATGAGAGGTCTGTGGAAATCTTTTGCATTTTTTCGCACAGTGCTGCAGGCCAGTGTCTGCAAACCATAAATGTTTGAAACAAACAGACACTGCTATAGAAATTGTCCACATAAAGGTGATAACCTTTATTGAACAAGGGGATCAGTAGGTCCCAAACAATTTTCCCACTTGCCCCAGAAAGTCAGGACAGCCAGGAGGATCCAGTTGACAGTCTTTCTTCCTCATATACGCGAAAGGCAAATGTATAGCCACTTTCACTCTCGCACCTTTTTTTATAATTTTACGCCATATCCAGAACGCTTTGAGGGGATGTACTGTTTGAATCCTAATCTCTCTTTATATTTCATTAAAGATTCATTATTTGATATATTTTGTTGGGGGGTGTAAATTTCAGAAAATTTGTGCTGAAGATGGTCTACCAGTGGGCGTATTTTATAAAGCCTATCATATTGGGGGTGATCTCTGGGGTGACAGAGGGTATTGTCATTAAAGTGTAAAAAGCAGAGCAGCAACTCATATCCATGGTTTGGGAGTACACTGGACTAGAACAGATAGGGTTGGTGCTCCAGTAAGAGAGAATTGATGGCTTGTTTATAATCAGCATAGTAAGAGCCCAGAATTTTTTCAGTTCAGGGACATATGTGGGATGCCAAGCATGTTCCCTGACTGCATAGCTACCCGGATTGGTATTAATAAATTGGGTAGCATATAGATTAGTCTGGGAAGCAATCTCCTTCCGGATGGTATGCCCTAAGAAAAACTCCATATATTGCATAGGGGAGAAGTCATGCACATTGACATTAATACCTGAGTTGGCACTAAAAGGGGGGATGTTGGCTCAGCTAACTGTGGAGGTACCCACTCCTCTTCGAGAGTCGGCGTAGCAGGGGAAGCACAACTTCTTTTTACAGATGACGTGTCACTAGACGTGTCAGAAAACGGACCTGGGTCAAAATCGGTCGCAGTGTCAGTGGCGTCAGCGTCAGAGTCTGACGCCAAGAAGGGCATATGCCTCATCCAAGCTGTACATACGCTGCATATTTCACCAACACACTTCCTAACTAACTACCTATCTAACTGACTAAACTAACAAATTACTAACACAAAATTGTTTTACATTTTTTTTTTACAGTCTACCTAACCCTATGCTAAAATTACTACAACTGACTAAAACCGACTTAAACTGCCTAATACACAGCTTTTTAACAAAAAATAACCAATAAGGGCAAATAAATAAATAAATACAGACAGTACAAATGCACAGCTGTAACAGGATTTGGCAGGAATCTTTTTTTCTTTTTACAGTAATACAGTTTGGAACACTTCTGGCAACAATATATCCCGATCTCTGTCTCTCTCTCTCCCTCTCAAAATGCTACAGAGGAGAGGGAGAGGGGCAGAGATCACTGTCAAAGAGACAGCCACTAGAGCAGGGGTTCTCAACCCAGTCCTCAAGGACCCCCAAACTGTCCATGATTTAAGGATGTCCCTGCTGTGTCTAATGTGTTTTTGGGGGAGTGGGACACTTTAGACACAACAGGGTAATCCCTAAATCCTGGATGGTAGGGGGTCCTTGAGGACTGGATAGAGAACCCCTGCACTAGAGGCTTTAGAGGCTGGATTAACCTATTTATAAACATAGCAGTTTCTCTGAAACTGCTATGTTTATAAAAAAAAAGGGGTTAACCCTAGCTGGACCAGGTACCCAGACCACTTCATTAAGCTGAAGTGGTCTGGGTGTCTATAGTGGTCCTTTAATGTTTATTTTTTTCACAGATGAAGTGAGAATTGCTATAAATTATCTAATAGATATATTTGCTACTCTTCCACCTTCCCCCCCCCCTTTTTTCCCCTTATTCTTACCTGATCTGTGAGAAAAATGGTGCAAAAATGAGCCGTGTGGTGTACTGCTCAATATATACAAAGTATACATATAGCTTGTAGTACACTAATTGGCCAATTTTTATGTTTTTTAATTTTATGGTTCATCTGAATGTTGTTTAAAAATTCTAAATTTCCCCAAACTATAAAGCACCATGGACTAATTCCAAATCAATAGAAACATTGACTGAATGAGTGAGACATCGCGTAAGAAATTGGGTTAACCAGGTTTTTTTTACAGTGCACCAGTTTAATAAACATTGTTTAATTTTTAACATGCATGGACAAATAAATGAGAGAAAATAAATAGTGGAAACCAGTAGATAAAAGGATTGGGACGGCCACACTATTTTTATTTTCATAATAATACTACCATACCCTGTATGTTTAAGTGCATACAGCATTACCCACTAATAAGATTGTAGAGTGTTATACTAATGCACCACTTTTTTATATATATATATATTATAGAGTTTCAGATCGTTTACCACTTTCTCAGCTATTTCTTCAAGATTTTATTATATTGTAATATGTTATGTCTGCATTAGTTGCTTCTCCCTGTGATTTAAGGGATTTAAGAAAGATCCCAAGTAAGTTATGGTCTATATCAGGGATAGGCAACCTTCGGCACTCCAGATGTTGTGGACTACATCCCCCATAATGCTCTTACACCCATAATGCTGGCAAAGAATCATGGGAGGTGTAGTCCAAAACATCTGGAGTGCCGAAGGTTGCCTATGCCTGGTCTATATGGATATATCTTTTTGGGAAATATGAGACTGTGTGTTTAACAGCCAATGAGTTGGTTATGGCTTCTGAATAGCTAACAACTGAGCTGCAAGACTGCAGGGGCATAATTCATGCACCAAAACCACTTTATTAAGTTGAGGGGGGATTTTGGTGCTTAGACTTAGTATATTTGTGATTGGATGTACATGATGTATACATCTTTTAGCACATGTTGTATTAAGTGGTTATTATATCTTAAAGTACCTCTCACGGAACTTGTAGAATGTTAATGGAAAAATAATTTTCTATTACTCGAAAACAGTATTAGATTTGCATTGATTCTTTTTTGTTTTCCAGAGGAGATAAAACAACCAAGCAAGAACATTCCCCGCACAGTATTCACGTCCATAACTGCAGTGATTGTGTTCTATCTGCTGGTCAACATCTCATATCTAACCGTGCTCTCACCCAGGGAGATTGTATCTTCAGGTATTGGTGCTAACAATGAGCTACTTTCACTTCCTTTTGCCTTTTCTTTGATTTCATTAACTGCATACTTTACACTAAATTCAATAAGTGCCATAAAGAGCCACGCTGCTGTTAAAAAGGAGCTACACTTGGAAGTTAGTTTAACCCCTTCAGGAACGGACTGTTTTGGCCATGTTGTATGTTAAGGACCAGGGTTGTTTTAACACTTTTGTGGTGTTTGTGTTTAGCTGTAATTTTCCTCTCTCTCATTTACTGTTCCCATACAATTTATATATATATATATATATATATAAAAGGGCTTTCTTTAAATACCATTATTTCTATCATGTCATATAATTTAATTTAATTTAAAAAAAAAGGTGAAAAATTTAAAAAAATTAATTTTTTTTACTTTTACTTGAAAAATCTTTTACTCATCTACAAAAGCTAATGAAAAAAACTGCTAAATAGATTCAAAATTTTGTCCTGAGTTTAAAAACACCAGTGTTTACATGCTTTTTTGCTTTTTTTTGCATGTTATAGGGCTATAAGTACAAGTAGGATATTGCTGTAACGTATCAATAGTGACATTGTAACACTGTTATCTGTCATAAATCTCTGAAAAACACCCCACATGTACATATTTTTTTTAAAGTAGGCAACCCAGGGTATTCAATATGGGGTATATCCAGTCGTTTTTAGTAGCCACTTAGTCACAAACACTGGCCAAAGTTAGGTTAGCATTTATATTTGTTTGTGTGTTAAAATTGCAAAAAACAATTATGAACGCTACCTTTGGCCAGTGTTTGTGGCTACTAAAAAAGGCTGAACATATCCCATTTGAAATACCTTGGGTTGTCTTCTTTTGCAAATGGTATGCCATCATGGGGGTAATTCCCATTCCTGGGCTACCATACGCTCTCAAAGGCAACATAACCAACCTGGCAATTTTCAATGTAAAAATATTTGACCCTTATATTTGACCCTGTAACTTTCAAAAACACAAAAACACTTTAAAACCTGTACATGGGGGGGTACTGTTATGATCGGGAGACTTTGCTGAACACAAATATTAGTGTTTCAAAACAGTAAAACGTATCACAACAATTATATCATCAGTGAAAGTGCCGTTTGTGTGTGAAAAATGCAAAAAAAGTCACTTTCACTGACTTTCACTGACAATATCATTGCTGTGATATGTTTTACTGTTTTGAAACACTAATATTTGTGTTCAGCAAAGTCTCCCGAGTAAAACAGTACCCCCCATGTACAGGTTTTAGGGTGTCATAGAAAGTACAGGGTTAAATACAGTTCTAGCAAATGAAATTCTATGGACTTTCTGCCAGGGTTGTCAGGCAGGTCCCTCAAATTGCAATTAATAAAATTACTTGATTATGTAAAAATATTACATAAATACACATGTAGAATTTAAATATATATGCATATTTATATATTTGAAGTCTCTGTGTATATTTATGAAATTATTTATGTAATTATGTATATGGTTTTATATATATATATATATATATATATATATATATTTTGTATACATAGATGTATATATAATTTCATTCCAAGTGTATTTTCATATAAATATATATATATTAATATCAAAATACAGTTAGAATAAAATTTCATATATATATATATACTTTAAAAAAAAAAATTTACATTATTTTTACATTTTGAAATTTATTCAAATGTACTTATTATTTGTATTTTATAATAAAATATATATATATATATATATATATATATATATATATATATATATATAATATACAATATGTAGTTAGATACATGGACACCTATTGTGACCATCATGTGTCTTAATTTGTCTTAATTTGCTGCAGGGAGACTGCCTGGGCTGTCAGGCAGTCTCCCCACACCGGGAGCAACGTCAGCGGTCGGAAAGGGGTTAAAGATCCATATGTTTACTACAGGGCTCACAGGCTGACTTCTAAGTGTAATTCAGCTTTGTCCTTTTTACATAGAAACATAGAATGTGACAGCAGATAAGAACCATTCGGCCCATCTAGTCTGCCCAATTTTCTAAATACTTTCGTTAGTCCCTAGCCTTATCTTATAGTTAGGATAGCCTTATGCCTATCCCACGCATGCTTAAACTCCTTTACTGTGTTACTTTTTGCCCACCAAGTGCAATTTTACATGATGCTGGCAAGATAGTATATTTCTGTAATTATAACTGCAAACTGCCACATTTTGTTACTGTTATTTTGCTATAGAAGGTAAAAATATAAAAAAATTAATGGTGGAGTTTGTATTACCCCAGCTGGAACTCAAGCTGGAACTCAAGCAAGCACCATATAGCATTAAACCTTTCAGTGCTGCAGTGGAGTGGAGTTATCTCCCCTGTAGCTTTGAAAATGAGAAAGGAAAAGCCAACTACTAAATGTCTTTGTCACACCCTCATGTAATTACAGAGAAACAACAATAGCTTTCTATTGCAATGAAACAGGCAAATACATACATAAAAGTGTGTGTGTGTCTGTGCGTGCGTGTGTGTGTGTGTGCGCATGTGTGTGTTACTGAATCCTAAGAAAACTGGGCAGGGTGACTGACAAGTGACCCTCACCATTTACTCCTCCATACACTTTCGGAGGGGGGGTGGGGGGGAAATGGTTTAATAGGACCGGTGCTTATTTTTTGATGAACAAAAGACTTCTCCTGTAATATGTAAATAATTGTCTAGTAACATGTATAGTATATATAGAGTACTTGCTTATCAGAGCACTGAGATTGGTGGGATACGAAGTCTGAATATTGAAAGCAAAAAGGCCTATATAAGGCAAAATAAATAAATAGATACATAAAGTAATAGATTAAATAAATAATGATAATAATTCGAAAATTAGGGCAATATAGCAAAATGTGTATCCAATGCACAATGCATGGAAATTAAATAAAATATATGTTATAGTGAAAGCAAACAAAATTAACAATAAAATAAATGTTGCGTAAACTATGTACATAAACATAAAAGGAAAAATTGAATCAGTTGATATGCAAAAGTGCATAAATCTAAACTGTGCATAATAATAACAAAATTACAAAAAGGGTTTTAATAATACCCTAGAGAGAAGACCACATAATCTTTGGCCAGAGTAAAGCCCAAGATTAAGCATTATCAGCTAAATTAGAAAGAATTCCAATGAAAAAACAAATAGAAACATGCATGAAAGGTGCCTGGATAGAGTACACTAAATCTTTGTGATAAAAAGAGAGAAAAGCAGACTCAGTCGGTCCTATAAGATATAGTTTTGATGATATGCACAATTAGGAATATTAGGAACCACTGTTCATCTGACAGGGATAGTGCTGGTGCAGTTATTTGGCTCTAGGTTGGTGAATGTAGTAATTTTGTAAACATGCATTTAATAGTGTGGAGAGCCAGATAAAAGATGTCCCATAAACACAATAACAGTGGAGCTTAAAGGGACACTATAGCCACTAGAACAATTACAACTTATTGAATTTGTTCTGGTAAGTAGAATCATTACCTTCAGGCTTTTTGCTGTAAACACTGTCTTTTCAGAGAAAAATCAGTGTTTACATTACAGCCTATGGATAACTTCACTGGCCACTCCTCAGATAGCTGTTAGAGATCCTTCCTGGGTCATGGCTGCCTAAAATGCATCCAAACATTCAGTGTCTCCACCCTCTGCATGCAGACACTGAACTTTCCTCACAGAGATGCATTGATTCAATTCATCTCTATGAGGAGATGCTGATTGGCCAGGGCTGTGTTTGAATTCTTCTGGCTCTACCCCTGATCTGCCTCTTTGTCAGTCTCAGCCAATCCTATTGGGAAGCATTGTGATTGGATCAGACAACCACTTCTGCTCATGTCAGCAGGCAGTGGGCAGGTCTAAAGGAAACAGGGACAAAGCCAGCAGCTTCAGGCTTGAATACAAGTAATATTTTGCTATATTTAGGGAGGCATGAGGGGAACGGGGGGGGGAGGGGCTAGATGGTGGTTTTAACCCTGTTTGTGTTCCTGACCCTATAGTGCTCCTTTAATAGGAGATAAAACCCATATTATCCAATGGATTAATTCAGGGCAAGGTTTATGTAAAGACATTTGTGACCATAAATAGAATCTTAATTTTTTAGATTAGTGGGTTTTTTTCCCCTAATTTTTATTATTTTATTTAGTTGTTTAGGGTTATTATTGAATCTTCACTCAATACTTTAATAGGTAAGTATAATTTTTTTCATATTTGTTTTATTTTTTTTAGAATATTTGGGCTCATATTTATTACTATTACTGTAAGTAGGATAGTTATGTTTTACTGTATCTAGGATCTTTCATGGCCAGCAGATTGGGCATCCCCTGGCCTTTGAGATATATATATAAAAGAATTCCTTGAGGAGAACATGGTTATCAGCAAAAATCAGCACGGTTTTATGAAGCACAGGTCATGTCAAACTATCTTGATTGCGTTCTACGAAGAAGAGATCAGAGTGTTGCAGTGGATGTGATCTATTTGGATTTTGCCAAGGCATTTGATACAGTTCCACACAATAGATTAGTGTTCAAACTCAAGGAAATCGGTCTAGATGAAAATGCTTGTTCTTGGGTAGAACATTGGCTTAAAAACAGATTACAAAGAGTTGTCATTAATGGTAAATTTTCAAGCTGGACAGAGGTGGCAAGTGGTGTCCCTCAGGAGTCTGTTCTGGGATCCCTTCTATTTAACATGTTTATAAATTATCTTGAAGACAGCATTGAAAGTCATGTTTCAGTGTTTGCAGATGACACAAAACTCTGTACAATAATACAATGTGAGCAAGATATTACTTTGCTGCAGAAGGATTTAGATAGACTGGGGGACTGAGCACTCAAATGGCAGATGAAATTTATTGTTGAAAAATGCAAAGTTATGCACTTCGGCGTAAAGAATACACAAGCAACGAATACCCTTAATGGAAGCGAATTAGGGATAACAACAGACAAAAAGGACTTGGGAATTGTTATAGACAACAAACTATGCAACAATGTGCAATGTCAATCAGCAGTGGCCAAGGCCAGTAAGGTATTGTCATGCATGAAAAAGGGCATTCATTCTCAGGACAAGAATATCATTTTGCCTCTTTATAAATCACTGGTAAGACCACATATTGAATATGCTGTGCAAGTTTGGGCACCTGTTCTAAAGAAGGATATTATGGCACTAGAAAAAGTACAGGGGCGGGCTACAAAATTAATAAAAGCAATGGAACATATCAGCTATGAAGAAAGGTTAACAAATTTAAACCTATTTAGTTTAGAAAAACATTGCCTGAGAGGGATTATGATAACATTATACAAATATATTCGGGGCCAATACAAACCATTGTGTGGAAATCTATTCACAAACCGGACTTTACATAGGACATGAAATCATGCGTTTAGACTGGAAGAAAAAAGATTTCATCTAAGGCAAAGGAACAGTTTTTTTACTGTAAGAACAATAAGGATGTTGAATTCTCTGCCTGAAGAAGTGGTTTTATCAGAGTCCATACAGATGTTCAAACAGCTACTAGATGCATACTTGCAAAAACAGAATATTCAAGGATATAATCTTTCAATGTAGGGTAATAAGTGCTTGATCCAAGGATTAATCTGACTGCCATTCTGGGGTCAAGAAGGAATTTTTTCCTAGCTTGTTGCAAAATTGGAAGCGCTTCAAACTGGGGTTTTTTTGCCTTCTTTTGGATCAACAGCAAAAAACAAATGTGAGGAAGGCTGAACTTGGACGCAAGTCTCTTTTCAGCTATGTAACTATATATATATATTCCATTCTGAAACAGTGCTTTAAATATTAATCCCTCATGGGCCAGGTAATTGGGCATCCCTTGGTCCTCATCATATCATCAGAGTCAGGAAACTGTCTATTATCTGGCCCTCTTAACACATACATGGCAGGGGGCAGATGAACCTCTGGCCCCTGTGAAAAGATTACCACCACTCAAGAGCCCACCAAGTAAAGGAATGGGTATGAGACCACTCCTTAGATCCCTACCTGTTTTATTGTAGAGACCATCAACTTGCTCTGTGTAAATAAGCTGATTGTGTCTTTCAAATTACATTTTGGGGTATCACAGACCATAGCATGTATTAATTTCAGTGCTTGAAATTATAAGTTATATGCTACTCGACTGGCCAAAAAGTTAATTGCCTCTTCAACTCTGGAGGGTCAATGGCACACAAACCAGTGTTAAATTTTTATTTTCCAGAAATGCATTTGCACTCACCTTGGGCTAGTGGGGAAATAGACATTTTGAGCCCTATTAAGCAACAGAAAAAGCAAATGTTGTGGCATTGGAAGTGTTAATTAAATTACTGGTGTTGCTCTTCTAGTGAGACCTTACACTCTAGGTATGCATGAAAAGCAAATGGTGTTGTGGTTTCTGTGGGTCCGAATCTTTTAATTATTGGTGTCACTACAAAGTTACACCAATTCATTCATAGCGTTTTTGGTGTAATTGTACAACAATGTCAATGTTTGAAATACCAGGCTCTAGTAAACCATTGTGTTTATGTTGTTCAACAAGATGTCAGGTTCAAGAGTCTCCATAAAAATAATAGTTTGTATTCTGATTTTGTTAGCTTTATAGCAGTCAACTTTACATTCCATGATTGCAGCTGGAAAAGCAAAAATATCTGAGTGACTTTACATGAGCCAAATAGTGATGGCTAGACAACTGGATCAGATCGTCTACAAAATGCCAAGTCTTGTGGAATGCTCCCGGTGTGCAGTGATTAGTACCTAGCAAAATTGGTTCAAAGAAGGGAAGCCTGTGAACTGGTATCAGGGTCATGGGCACCCAAGTTTTATTGATGCACTTGGGAGCAAAGTCTAACCAGTCTTGTCCAATCACACAGAGAAGGTACTGTAGCTCAAACTGCTGATAAACTTAACCCCTTCAGGACGGGTGACGGACGAGGTCCGTCACACAGGGGAGACCCTTAACGACGGGTGACGGACCTCGTCCGTCACACGGTAAAATTAACCCCGGATCGCCGCTATCGCGGCGATCGCGGGGTTAATGGTGCTCCCGGTATGCCTCTGCATTGGAGGCATACCGGGAGCACCCGGTCAAGCTGCCCAGCACATGTGCTCGCTCTGACCACAAGTCGGAGCGAGCACATGTGCTCAGTATACTCACCTACCGGCTCCCTGCACTTCCGGGTTCTGTGTGAAGTGCAGGGAGCCGGATCAGTGCTGATCCTGCCCCCTGCTGGAAAAAAAAATAAAGTTTATTTAAAGTCCCCCTTACCCATTTTAATAAAAAATTAACCCCTTCCCTGCCAATTGATCACTGACTACAGTGATCAATTGGCAGGGATTACATTTTACTATGATCTGATTTTTTTTTTAACCCCTGAGGGTTAATTCTTTTTTTTTGTAACCCTCAGGGGTTAAATTAATTAAATTAATTAATTCAATTATTTTTTCATTATATATTTAGATAGCTGGGGTGGGTGGAAGTTAGTGGGGAATTGGGGGATCTGGCGTTAGGCTAACTAGGGGTTAACGTTAAAAGTTTTAAAAGAAACTTTAAAAAGTTAAAAATTAAGCTTAAAAAAATGTTTTAATAACATTTAAGTAAAAAAAAAAAAAAACACACTTTACCTAGTCCAAATAAAAATTAACCCCTTCCCTGCCAGTCGATCACTGCCTACAGCGATCAAATAGAGATCACAGTATTATACTGTGATCTAATTTTTTTTAACCCCTGAGGATTAACTTTTATTTATTTTTTTAACCCTCAGGGGTTCAATTTATTTAATTAATTAATTTAAATATTTTATAACTATATATTTTGCTAGCTGGGGTGGGTGGGAGTTATGGGAAAATGGGGAATTTACTGTTAGTGCTGCGTACTGCTAGTTAGGGGTTAACGGTAAAAAAAAAAGCTTAGAAAAATGTTAAATCTGTAAAAAAGTTTTAAGAAAGTTTAGGAAAGTTTAAAAAAAATTTATAAGCAAAACAAAAGTTTAAAAACTAGTTTTTAAAAGTAAAAAAGTTATAAAAAGTAAAAAAATACATTTTAAAAACGCTCATTACCACTACACCTGGAACAAACTAGAGAAAAAATTATCCCACGCCAAGGTTCAAAATATGCCTTTTGAATTACCCCAGGGTGTATTCTTTAATAAATAGTATGTGTTTGTGGGGAAGTTTCAATAACCAACCGTCTAAACTACTCCAAATTGGAACATGGACACAGCGTAAAACTTCAAAGTTAGAAAAAAACTGAATGGCTGCGTCTCAAATGCGCCCCTTCAACATCCACATATACCTGGCAAAGGTACATACGGGGGTATTGCTGTACTCAGCCGACATAGCTGAGCAACATATGAAGTATTATACAGTCATAGCACACATAAGGTTTGCAAAATATGCTGCGCAAACTCACTTTGTATGTCAAAAAGGCAGAAAAAATGCTTATTACCACTACACTTGGTACAAGCTAGCGGAAAAATGATCCCACGCTAAGGTTCAAAATATGCCTTTTGAAATACCCTGGGATGTCTTCTTTAAGAAATGGTATGGCTTTATGGGGAATTTGGATTATATAGCCTGGTAAAATACTCTAAAATGGGACATAGGCACAGCATAAAAATTCAAAGTTTGAAAAAAACTGGAATGGCTGTGTCCCAAATGTGCCCCTCCGATGTCCACACATACCTGGCAAAGGTACATACGGGGGTATTGCTGTACTCAGCCGACATAGCTGAGCAACATATGAAGTATTATACAGTCGTAGCACACATAAGGTTTGCAAAATATACTGTGCAAACTCACTTTGTATGTCAAAAAGGCAGAAAAAACGCTTATTACCACTACATCTGGTACAAGCTAGCGGAAAAATGATCCCACGCTAAGGTTCAAACTATACCTTTTGAAACACCCTGGGGTGTCTACTTTAAGAAATGGTAGGCCTTTGTGGGGTAGTTTGAATTTAAAACCTGCGAAGATGCTTGGAAATTGCACATAGGCCCAGCGTCAAAATTCAAAGTTTGGTAAAAACGGATATGGCTTGGTCTCCTATATGGCACTGTAGCTTCACGAAATAGTGCCAAAGACATTCATATGGGGTGTCATTTTACTCAGAAGACTTAGCTGAGCATAATTTGGGGGGTTTGAACTTAGTGGCACATATGAAATATACAAAACGCCCAGCAAAAATGCAATCCGTATGTAAAAAATGCACAAAATTATTTTTTACCACATACTTTGGCATATATTGGTGAAAAAATGGGGGCATGTTAAGGCACAATATGCACCTTATAAGATACCCTGGAGTGTCTACTTTTACAAATGGTAGGCCTTTGTGGGGGGTTTTGAACAGCCAAACTGTTATAATACCCCAAAATGGAAGCTAAGGCTCATTAAATCCATCTCTCAAAATTCTACTGTGAATACTGAAAAGGACAGGTATCCTGTATGGCACTGTAACTTCACGAAATAGTGCAAAAGACATACAATGGGGGTGTCATTTTACTCAGCAGATGTAACTAAACACAAAATAAAACTTTGTACAGGAATAGCACACACCAATTTTACAAAATATACACGAGAATTTCTCTGTTATAAGTTTGTGTGCCAAAAACCAAAAAGAACACAATTTTACTCCAATATTTAGCAGAGGTTGGCGGTGAAATGGCTACGTAGAAAGTGTCAAAACAACCTTAGGTAAATAGCCCGTGATGTCTACTTTATATAAATATATACTTTTGTGTGGCAATTTTGTTTTCTTTTATGGCTATTAAGCTTACAAGACAAACATACCAAATTCTAAAATCACTCCACATTAAAAGTTTATTTTACTCCTTGTGCTTTGTGACCTGTAACTACCAAAAAAAACTTAAAATCCCAGACACATTATATATTCTGTAAATCAGAACAAATAAATAAATTTATTTTTAATTACTTTCCTTAACCTGCACTAATTATGCACACATTATTATTGCAAAAACTGTAAAAAAAAACAATATTTTTCATTTTTTTTGCATTTTTCTGTATTTTTTTTATAATAAGTAAGCATTTATATATATATATATATATATGTTATATCAAATTAAAGCCCTTTCTGTCCTTTAAAAAACAGTATATAATATGTGTCGGTGCAATAAATGAGAGAGATGCAAATTGCAGTTGAACGCAAACAGCAAGAAAATGCAAAAATTGCTTGTGTCATTAAGCGTAAGTCAAGCTTCTGAAGCTGTGTCCTTAAGGGGTTAATGCTGGCTGTGATAGAATTTTTTTTTTTTTAATTAAAATAAGTAGTAGACTGGATCCAAAGGGTATAGGAAACACCCCTTGATAATATATAAATAGTTATATATCAAGGAAATATCCGCACTCCTATATACAATAAAAAATACATTTTATTATATGATCAATAATAAAACATGTTCCAAAGTGATCTATATACACCCATAGAGAAGCAATAATCAAACAGTTGATATACAAACAATTCATTACATTAGTATAAATTATTATGCATATTTCATATTTATATAGTACACCAAACTAAGGAGAATGAAAAATAAATGATAAGCTGTAACAAAAGCTTAGATCAAAAAAGAAAAACAAGTCTGTTAATTGCTGTATAAATATTTACCTAATTAGTGAAAGGAGGACAGAATAACCATCCAATGTTTCAGCGCAGGAGGTATTTGTCAAGAGTGAGACAAAAATAAATTCTACAGTTTGGGGGGTGGTGGTGCCAAAATGCATTTCTGCCCCGGTGCTATGAAACATAAGGAAGCCTCTTGTAAGGACATATTTAAAACCATCATGTTTAACCTTTTATACATCTCTATTTCTGCTGTGCCAAAAAGGAAGCAGAAAACCCAATCTGATGGGGTTTCCAGTTTTGCCACACAGAAGGAAAGAAATCCCCTTTGACTCCAAAGTCTTGATTTCTTTTACTGTAAAAAAACATGTCCTCTGCTGAAATCTCCTTTCTTCCAGTCTCAATTTCAGATCTCTTGTCAATTGTACAATCCTGTTAATGAACAAAAAGTGATACATGGTTTCTAATTGTAAAAGTCATGTACTTGTAATAAAAATGATGCATTTCACGGTAATTACTCACATGGAGATGTTATGTAATTGCAGCTGCAGTTTCGGTAACATGGGCTGGTAGAACAATTCCAACAGCGGCCTGGATTATTCCCGTGTCTGTTGCGGTCTCAATATTTGGTTCCCTCAACGGTAGCATGTTTATGTCAGGAAGACTAAACTATGCTGGAAGCAAGGAGGGTCACCTGCCATCCATCATATCCATGCTTCATGTGCATTATTTGACCCCAGCACCAGCCATGATCATCTCAACAATTATTGCATCTATTTTCATCATCCCTTCTCACCTCCTCTCTTTAACAAACTACTTTGCATTTTGTTCCTGGCTTTTGGTTGGCCTGACTACCATGAGTCTAATTGTTCTACGTTATCGTGAGCCTAATCTTCACAGGCCGTACAAGGTAGGATATTTAATTATCACATGTTTTCTTTAAATTTTTTATTGGCTATAATTGCTATATTTACTTGCAATAAAGTTTAATAGTGTAGCGATTTAAGGGAAGATCTTAAAACTAATAAATTATTATGTATATTATGTTCACTTCACAGTTTACCTTAATTAAACCCAACTAGATGTGTCTAAGAAGATTTACAAACTCTTTCAAAGATAGCAATATATAAGCAAAATATTTTGTGCTCCAATGAGGAATATTCTAGCCTTGGTGAAAAAATAATCTAAATTTTATTAAAGACAGGAGATTAATACTTGCATATACCTTCTTTACTAACACCTCCAGCAGCAAAAAAAACAGCTAACATAGTAAAAAAAACAACCAATCAAAATCTGGAAAGGCAAACACAATCCTCATCTGGACCCTCCCACTTCCTCTGTCTCCGATGAGGTCAGTCAGAGAGTTGAACAACTGAACATCAACTAAGGAGTCAAACACATGACAACAGGAACTGAAACACTGTCACAACAACACAAAACAGTCACATAAACCAGTATTAGACTGTACAAACAATTAAATCATAACACAACCCCCTAAGTAAACTATAATAACAATCCACATAATATGAATAAGCAAGTCTAGAAATAAGGGTAAGAAACCGAAGAAGAATTAGATTTGTTCTGCCGAGAAACTGTAAAGAACACCTCTGCCAGAGAAAACAAACAAAAAAAAATCTACAACAAAGGCCCTAATATCAGACACCCATTGTAAAGAAGTCAGACACAGGAAAATGACCAGTTTAGAGGAAAGCTGGTGGAATGACAGCAGGTCATTATCTGGCCACCTCTCCAAAAATTGAAGGACCAAAGAGATGTCCAAAAATGAGGAATAATGAGTTGGGGAGGTTTGGCCAGTCAAATCCTGCAAAGCAATCTACAGAATGTAGGGTCCTTCCTCACTCCAGATCCCTGGGGGGGTGGGGGTGGAACATGGACTGTGGGGACAGCCAAAGGAAAAATATTTGTCATCCTGTAAGACTTTCCCGGTGAGAAAAGAGGGGAGGAAATCCAAGATGGTCATGATAGGGGCAGTTAAGGGATCCAAACCATTTTCCAAACATGAGCTATGCCACATTCCCAATGCCTGATGATAGATCTTTCTGGTGCCCGGAGACCTGTTGTCGACCAGCACATTCCACAATCCCTGGAAATACTCCAGGCCACCAGGGACAGACAGCCCTGAGAAACCAACGGATACGCAGCCTTGTCTGGATTCATCAGGAGATTAGGTGAGTGCGGAAGGACCAGGGGATCATCACAGGACAACTCCAGCCGGAAGCACCATGGCTGAGCCGGATCATCGCAGCTTGATGTTTCAGCAGATTTAGAGTTCGTAGAATCATCGAGAATGGGAAAATGTGTACACCCCCAAAGTGGACATTCCTGAAGAAAAGCATCCACCGCAAGGCACAGGGGATCTGAAAGCCAGCTGAAGAATAGATCTTTCTGCTTATTGGCTCTGGAGGTGAACAGATTCAGATGAAGAGGACCCCACCAACAATCAAAGAGATGGAATATCACGCCAATGATGGGGGAAACACCAATGCTTCGGTCTCTGTGACTCTGTCCTCTCATGGTTTTCCTCTTATCTCTCTTAATGCTCATTCAGTGTCTCCTTTTCCAAGGATACCTCCTACCCTCGTCCTGTCTCGGTTGACGTTCCCTAAGGCTTTGTCCTTGGTCCCCTTCTATTTTCTCTTTATACTGCCTCTCTTGGCAAACTTATTGCCTCTTTTGGATTCCACTACCACCTGTATGCTGATGACACTCAGATATACCTCTCCTTCCTGGACTTCTCCCCTGCCGTCTTGCAACGTGTCACTGCTTGCCTTTCTTCCATCGCTGACTGGATGGCTTTCTGAAACTCAATCTCTCTAAAACTGAACTCCTTGTCTTACCTCCTCCTAATACTGATCCTCCTCTCTCGCTCTCCTTTCAAGTCATTGATATCCACATAAGCCCATCCTTGCAAGCACGCTGTCTTAGCATCATACTTGACTCTGGCCTCACCTTTGAGCCTCACATCCAGTTTGTTGCCAAATCCTGTAGATACCAACTTAAAAACATAGCCCACATCCGCCCCTTTCTTACGTAAGATGCTGCCAAGGAGCTTGTCCATGCTCTAGTAATTTCCTGCATGGATTATTGTAACCCTCTCCTGATCTTCCCAAAAGCCATATTGCCCCACTACATTCTGTAATGAATGCCGCCGCCAGACTTTCTTTCCTCTCTAGTCGGTCCTCTCACACCTCACCCCTCTGCCAGTCCTTACATTGGCTCCCTGTATCCTATAGGTGTCAATTCAAAGTGCTAACCCATACATTTAAAGCACTGAACAACTCTAGCCACTCTTATATCGCTTCACAGATCCAAAGGTATACCCCTCCTTGTTCCCTCCGCTCTGTCCGTGACCACCTCCTGACTACTGCTCGCACCAGTATGGCCTATAGTGTTAAAACCACCGTCTAGTCCCTTCTTACTTGTATTCAAGTCTGCAACTGCTGCCTCTGCCCCTTATCTGCCTGCTTACAGCTGGCATAATCAGAAGTGACTCTGTGAGACAATCACAATGCTTTCCCATAGAATTGGCTGAGACTGTCAAAGAGGCAGATCAGGGGCAGAGCCAGCACAAGTCAAACACAACCCTGGCCAAAGCTGTGGATGTCAACAATTACATTCATTTAAAGAGTCACCTTGGCTGAGGAATGTGTCAAGAGCTCTGTTTTTGATGATACGTAGAAACTGTATAGATGTTGCCACGTTCCGCACACATGCGATGAAATTAAAAAGACAATTTGAGGAAAAATGTTATAAAGCATAAATGTTAGACAGAACTATGGAGGAAGTGGCTGACCTTGATCGTAGCTCCCTTCTGACATATAAACCAAAAAATGAAAAGAGAGAAGAGATACCTTTGATATGTCATTATAACCAAAATAGTCAACAAATTAAACACATTTTAAATAGATTCTGGCCTCTCTTAAAAAATGATCCTGCACTTTATGAAATTCCTCTAGAGAAACTGTTGGGAATAATATACTTTGCCTACAGGGAGTGCAGAATTATTAGGCAAGTTGTATTTTTGAGGATTAATTTTATTATTGAACAACAACCATGTTCTCAATGAACCCAAAAAACTCATTAATATCAAAGCTGAATATTTTTGGAAGTAGTTTTTAGTTTGTTTTTAGTTTTAGCTATGTTAGGGGGATATCTGTGTGTGCAGGTGACTATTACTGTGCATAATTATTAGGCAACTTAACAAAAAACAAATATATACCCATTTCAATTATTTATTATTACCAGTGAAACCAATATAACATCTCAACATTCACAAATATACATTTCTGACATTCAAAAACAAAACAAAAACAAATCAGTGACCAATATAGCCACCTTTCTTTGCAAGGACACTCAAAAGCCTGCCATCCATGGATTCTGTCAGTGTTTTGATCTGTTCACCATCAACATTGCGTGCAGCAGCAACCACAGCCTCCCAGACACTGTTCAGAGAGGTGTACTGTTTTCCCTCCTTGTAAATCTCACATTTGATGATGGACCACAGGTTCTCAATGGGGTTCAGATCAGGTGAACAAGGAGGCCATGTCATTAGATTTTCTTCTTTTATACCCTTTCTTGCCAGCCACGCTGTGGAGTACTTGGACGCGTGTGATGGAGCATTGTCCTGCATGAAAATCATGTTTTTCTTGAAGGATGCAGACTTCTTCCTGTACCACTGCTTGAAGAAGGTGTCTTCCAGGAACTGGCAGTAGGACTGGGAGTTGAGCTTGACTCCATCCTCAACCCAAAAAGGCCCCACAAGCTCATCTTTGATGATACCAGCCCAAACCAGTACTCCACCTCCACCTTGCTGGCGTCTGAGTGGGACTGGAGCTCTCTGCCCTTTACCAATCCAGCCACGGGCCCATCCATCTGGCCCATCAAGACTCACTCTCATTTCATCAGTCCATAAAACCTTAGAAAAATCAGTCTTGAGATATTTCTTGGCCCAGTCTTGGCGTTTCAGCTTGTGTGTCTTGTTCAGTGGTGGTCGTCTTTCAGCCTTTCTTACCTTGGCCATGTCTCTGAGTATTGCACACCTTGTGCTTTTGGGCACTCCAGTGATGTTGCAGCTCTGAAATATGGCCAAACTGGTGGCAAGTGGCATCGTGGCAGCTGCACGCTTGACTTTTCTCAGTTCATGGGCAGTTATTTTGCGCCTTGGTTTTTCCACACGCTTCTTGCGACCCTGTTGACTATTTTGAATGAAACGCTTGATTGTTCGATGATCACGCTTCAGAAGCTTTGCAATTTTAAGAGTGCTGCATCCCTCTGCAAGATATCTCACTATTTTTGACTTTTCTGAGCCTGTCAAGTCCTTCTTTTGACCCATTTTGCCAAAGGAAAGGAAGTTGCCTAATAATTATGCACACCTGATATAGGGTGTTGATGTCATTAGACCACACCCCTTCTCATTACAGAGATGCACATCACCTAATATGCTTAATTGGTAGTAGGCTTTCGAGCCTATACAGCTTGGAGTAAGACAACATGCATAAAGAGGATGATGTGGTCAAAATACTCATTTGCCTAATAATTCTGCACTCCCTGTATATACAATGCTTATTGACCCAAGGCTCAAGCTACAGATGACCGGATGTCTACAGATGTCCAGTCTGTTTAAAATTGGCTAACTTGGAGCATGTCAACTTTTGGGAATAATACACTTTGTCTACATACAATGCTTAGTGAATATACCCCTAGACAAGAGGTATAGAACATAATGTAACAAGTGTTAGTGTTATTTCCTGTGTGTTTCTGCCATTGGCCTTGTTATTCTTTGATCATAACTGCTTAGAATTAAAAGATATTAACTACACAGTTCTAAAAGCAGTTCTAATTACACATTACTAAGTGCGTAGTTATATTGAAACGTAGCTTTGTGCAAGGCCTGAACATGAAGATACACCTGCAAGCTAGCTATAGGTTAAGATGTTAAGATAAGATAGATGGTTTTGTTAGGATTGGATAATGCTTATAAGACCACCCCTGTTTCCTCTTGAATATAACCTGTTACACAGCTCATTAAATATTAGAAGTCACCTTGAACCTTACATTGTCTTGTCTCATTCATTGGGGCTCCTCACTAGCTGGTTTGGGGACAAGGAGAAATACAGAGTTCCAAATTGATTAAAAGTCCATGGCATGACATAAAGGAAAATTCCTGACGCAGGAAATCTTCACTCTTGCTCTTGCAATCTACATTATGTAGGAAGGACCAAACGCCTTTTACATGTGCGCATCAATGAACACATCAGAAACATTAAAAATGGTTTAGAAAATAATAGCCTATTAGCTCATTTTAATAAAGTACACAATAGGGATCTTAGGTTTCTATATTTTAAGGCAATCCAGAAAGTTCATTTTAATTTGAGAGGAGAGGATAATATTGGGAAATTAGGAAGGATGGAGATGAGGTGGATCTATGTTTTAAACATTCTAAGTCCTTACGGACAAAATGCTGACTTCGAGTTATATCATTTTTTATGAGAGGTTTTATTTGGAGAACGAACACCTCATAATATAAAAAACTTTTTTCTAGTATAAACATATATCTACCTCAATCACCATTTTAAGTTTTATTTCATCTTATTTTATTTTTTGGGTATATTTTATATATGAATTTGTATATGTGTATACACTTTAAATGAGTGAAGATTTATAAGATTTTTCAGAAAATAGAGTTCTTTGGATAGAACCTGGTCTCTGAAATTCTCTCCTTTAAGTGTGGAAAACTTGATTGCGGTACCTTTAATACGTGGACAAAAGATCCCAAGAAAAGGCTCTATACTATGTGAGTTCCTCAAAACGGTATTTGGTTTAGATTATCCAGCAAGACAATATTACCTTATTGTGTTTTTCTCTTTATTTTTCATATATGGTACACCCCCTCCAATTTGTTTGAAGGGGTAAGTGCCCGTATCTACCACTTTTGTAGCGCTGCATTCTAACTCTCACTCTTACTGTTGGGTTGGTGGATTGTATCACCTCAACATGAGGAGTATTGTATATATATTTGACATATCTAGAACTGTAGCCACATTAATTAAATATATACACATTAATATTAGTTATTTATTATATATAGTATATATATTTCTCTCTCTTAATATATAAAAACATACAACAAAAAAACAATAAGAATAAAAATAATCTGTTAGTATACTCTGATTCACAAGTATACTAACGACAAGGGGGTTTTCACAACAAGGGGTTTTTCTTTAAATACAAACTAACGTTTGTCTTTTTTGTCTGTTCCAGGTCTTCCTTCCAATTGCATATGGAGTTGTGGCAGCGGCTTTATTTTTAGTGATTGCTCCAATCGTACAAAGTCCAAAAGTTGAATATTTCTATGCTTTGCTGTTTATGTTGAGCAGCCTGATTGTGTATTTTCCGTTTGTATATTTCAAGTTCCGTCTACCCTACTTTGATAAGATCACATGCTTTTTACAGCTTTTCCTTGAAGTGTCACCTACTGATATATATGAAGACTCTAAAGATCAGTAATATTGACAACTAATTTCAAACTGATGTTCTGTAGGCTTAAAGTGGCACTACATTCACTGTAACCTGTACAGCTCATTGTAGTGGTTATGGTGCTGTGAGTCTTATGGTGCCATCTCACAGATTTGTGTTGACGTCTTTTCAAGAGGATGAACTTCTGCATTAGTTGTCGAGCCTTGGGTGGATAACCTAGCTTTATGGCTTGTTGCTATCATTACTCTTTGAAAGTCACATCATCAAAGCCACATCAGTGTGGTCATCTTTAAAAGTCAGGAAAGCTGATTTTTTTGTTTTTTTGTTACAACTCTAGAAAGTTGTTTCACACAAACAGGGAATGGTGCCCACAAATAAGTGTGATAAGCTGTAGTTATAGCACTCAGAGTATCGATATAACAATGAAAGGTCTGCTGTTTTAAAATTGGATATTAATGTAGTGGAGGGCTTAAAGGACCACTATAGTGCCAGGAAAACATACCCCATTTCCTGGCACTATAATGCCCTGAGGGTGCCCCCACCCTCAGGGGCCCCCTCCCGCCAGGCTCTAGGGGGTGGAAGGGGTTAAATTTACCTCTTTCTCCAGCGCCGGGCGGGGGACTCTCCTCCTCCTCTCCTCCTTCTCGTCGTCAGCATTCTCAATGCTTTCCTATGGACGCTGGCGTCTTCTCACTGTGAAAATCACAGTGAGAAGTGCGGAAGCGCCTCTAGTGGCTGTCAATGAGACAGCCACTAGAGGCTGGATTAACCCATAGGTAAACATAGCAGTTTTTCTGAAACTGCTATGTTTACAGCAAAAAGGGTTAAACCTAGCTGGACCTGGCACCCAGACCACTTCATTAAGCTGAAGTGGTCTGGGTGCCTATAGTGGTCCTTTAACATGATATGTGATTTTAACTAGCCTTTTTTTTGTTACATAATCAAAAAATGAATTTCACTATGTATTACTTAAATGATTATGATGCTTCAAATTACTTTAATGAACTCTCTAGAGGCACCACCATCATTTCTTATGTATATTTTCTTTATATTAAGATATTTTTATTGCCGCACATTGCCAAAGCTGTTTGAATTCCCTGAAGAAGTTGCAGTTCTAGCAACAAAACTCATCGGGTAGGAAGACAGCATTGCCCTGATTATCTACTACTGTTGATAAACGTGATATACTTGCAATTTCGCAAAGTTATATTGTTTTCGTTTTGTGTAATTAGGTTTGTAAGACTTTTTTAAATTTACTCATATTTAATACAGTTGACAAATATCAATGCTTTTGCAAATTAGAGAGGTTAATCACGAAAAAAACAAAAAGTGGTGGCACATACATTTTCAGGAAGGATTATATAAAGAACAGACTTATACCTACAGGTCTGAGGATAGAAAAATGCCAACTATCAGGTTGAACAGTGAGGAATTCACAGATGGGAGGCTATTTTAAATTGGTGTTCTTTTGAATTCATGATAGTAACTGTCAAATTTGAAAGGTTGTTATCAAAGTAACCCTTACCGACCTGTATCCCGTCCCAAAAAAGAATAAATTTTTTACTTCCGTTCCAGCAAGCAGGCTAAGTTTTCTGAACAACATAATCCTCTGCTAGTGGCATCACTCCCCATCATTGGAGGGGGAGAGACATTCTTGAGGGTTGGCTGAGAAGAGGACATGGGCAGCACAAAGGAGGGATGTGTCACCATCAGTCGGCAATTGCTAGAATGCTGTGTGTGCTTATGTCAGATGTATAATATACATAGAACTGACTTTAGCCAGACAGCAAATGTCTACTTCCAGGCTGGCTGATGATGCCCTAATTGCTCCGGCAGCATAGGGTTAGGTCTCTGTGTGTGCAGCGTTTCATAGTTAAATGCTGTGTAATACAAACTCCAAGCACCATTGTGTGTCAGTATAGAGAGGGGTTCATTGTGCAGAGCAGTGTGGGTGTCACTCAGATATCATTTTGAGCCCTGTTTATATAGCCCCAAGTGTATTGCATATGTTCCCACATTACCATGACATTGTTTATACAATATTAACCTCCCATTGCAGCCATGCTACCTCTTTGGACACACACACACACATGAAAATACACTCACACACACTAATACGCATATACACATAAACAGTCTAATAAATGTAGACACATACACACTGATGCACAGAGACACACAATGATACACACATTGACAGATATAGGCACACTATTACAGATAAAGACACACTATCACAGTATGTGTCTGGCAGTGTGTATTGGCTCCTGTTTGTGTATATCTGGTATTGTGTATCTGTGTATATACCAGTGTGTATGTGTCTGACAGTAAATATATTTGTGCATTTGTGATTGTGGATATCTGTGTGTATGCATGCCATCATGAGATATTTTTAAGCAAAATAAATCAACCAAAAGAATTAATTAGTTTCAGACAAAACAAAATGTATTTTCTTCCTAATTATTTTGGATGAACCAAAACTTTTCTCTGTGCTCATGACTAATAAGGATTAATAAACATGGTTTAATTTTTTCCAAAAGAAAATAAATTGATGCTGTTAATTTTCAAAGATGATTGTACTTTTTATGATTAGCATTTTCTACATTCACATTTCAGATACTAGCTTCTGATAAAAGACAAACACACATACCAAACTGGCAGCTTGACACACACATACACAGACACACACACACACACACACACACACACACACACACACACACACACACTCACTCACTCACTCACTCACTCACTCACTCTCTCTCTCTCTCATCAAAATATTATGCTTGAATCATGGATGTTTAGTACTAAAATAACTATGCATGACTTTCTGAATAATTAATATGATATGCATTTTCTCAATAGTCACGCGTATGACATTTTATTATTGCTATGTGGCTCATTTAGGGGAATTATGTTTATCAAGAAAAAAATAAAACTTACAACAACAATTACTTTTTTGCAGTGGCAGAACTAATGAAAAGAGGTGCATGAAATATATATGAGCCCCTGTCTAGTTCAAGAAGGATGGCCAAGAGATAAATCCTCATCTGTTGTACAACTCTCACAATTCTATGCCATCTGGGGATCCACCATTTGTCCATCCATGCAGGATTGTATTTGTAAGCAGTGTTTGAGAGTTTGAATATAAGCATATTTTTGTATGGTGTGGCTTTTAAATGCAGTTGTACTATTGTGAGTAGTGTTGGTGTTTGAATGAAGGGGTGTTTTCATATAATTTTGGCATTTTAATATAGAGGTGTGTTTGTGTGTAATGTTTACATTTGATTGCAGGATTGTGTTTGTATATAGTGTTGGATTTTAAATGTGTGTGTGTGTGTGTGTACATTTGTGTGTAGTATTGGTGTTTGAATGAAGTGGTGTGTCTGTATCTAATTTTGGACCTTGACTGCAAGTGTGTGTTTGTATGTAAGGTTTGCATTTGATTGCAAGGGTATGTGCATGTAGTGTTGAAGTTTGATTGCTGGGATGTATGTACATATACACATAGTAAAAATGTGCAGAAGTTAGGTGCTCACTAGATACAAAGGCAGCATAAAAATCAAACAAACAAAGAGTAGACTGTGCCTAAAACAAATAGGTAACCTCTAAGAAGGATATCACAGCAATGAAAAATTTATACATACACAATTTTGCTGTGTAGTGCCATGTATCTCAAAAGAGAAAAATAATAAAATACATAAAATAGTGAAGTACGTTTTAACAATAGGTTAAAATATAATAGTGTAACAGGTATACACTCACACTTTGTAGAGCTACTAAGAGCTCTGCTCTTTTCATCTTGGACGGTATAATCCCTGTCTAAGGATATAATTCAGCAGTAATGGTGTTTCTCCAGAAAATACGCATTTCATCTTGGGATTTCAGGGAAGTGACACTTCTGATGCAACCCAAAGGTGAAACGTGTAAATTGTGGTTTTATAGTATATCTTTATTCTTTTATATACCATTGTTGCCTTTTATATCATAATAAGTTAATCCTTTTAATTTAATTTATTTTGAATTTATTTTTGTTACCTATTGGCTTGCTGGTCCCACAAATCCCACGTGGGGATCATACCACAAATGCTCTGAACACCAGAGCAAGTTACACTTTCTAAAATGTAAGTAGGATACCTATTTTTAATTCATATTACTGTTTGCTGCTATATTTTACCATTGGATATCCCCGTCTAAGGATATAATGCAGCAGTGATGGTGTTTCTCCAGAAGATAACTGATGTAGAGACAAAAAGTGGAGCTTGCACAAAATCCTCAATGTGTGTCACGATGTTCAGATGGCACACTACACCAGTAAAACAGTACCATATGAAAAAAGGCCCAACGAATACATGCTGGTGCCTCTGTGGGGTTAGGGGTAGTTACATCCACATGTGTTGGCAGTGCTCTAAAGTACGCGACTTCTGGGAGAGGGTTACAGAAATTAAGTCAGCGGTATTTCAGAGGCCGATAAACCCAGACCCATGGGCCTGCCTTCTCTCTAAACCCACAGACGGACTGAATAGACATGAACAAAAAGCTATTAGATATGGTATATCTGGCTGCAAGGAGGGAATTAGGGAGGCTGGAGGTACCTTCACACCGACCTCATCCCCCTACGTTTAGTATAGTGAATAAGCCTGTAACACAGACCATACGATACAAAAGGAGAATCAAAATAGTTATCACATAGTGTACAAGGTGTAATCTGTACCCGCATTCCAACTTAAACATGGCCAAACTGAGAAGCCCGAGCTACCCAAGAACACCCCACAACTACACTGGCAATGCATTACCGTGCAGGCTCACCTAGTCTAGACCGCATAGAGCAATGCTTAACAAGGGATTGGGCACCAATAACATCAGGTCACCTGACTTAGCACACCCTAGAAACAGCACTCAGTACCGCAGGAGTACATCCAAACAGAAGGGGAGACAATGGGGGACAGATAGGTTACGCCCGCTTCTCAGGCTCAGGGTCCTACAGAGGGGAACACCGGTTCAGGACATGGCTACTAGGGCACCCTCGTGGACCACCGGGGAAGGGGCAGGAGGGATGGCATAAGAGTTACAGAGGTTTAGAAGTTGACCAGGGCTTATAGCAAGGTGGTAACAAAACACAGAAAGTTATAAAAGTTTCAGTTGAATTTTAATGTTTTCTTTTTCAAGTAAAATATATTTTAAAAATTGAAGGATGGCACCGAGACACTAAACTAATAAACAATGTAATGCTTCAAAATATGTATATGCCTCATAATAATTTTTATGCTTCTGCGTAAGCCTCATTGTACCTGCCATGATTCGTGCCTGTTATCCAAAAATAAAGAATAATAAAAAAAAATTCAAAATAATAAATAAATAAAAAAGGGTAAATAAAAAAAAAAAAAATCCCCTCCTGTCCCCTCCAAGATCAAGACCACAAGGATGCGACCCAAAATAACCATCGGACTATGCTAACACTGCAGCACACATATTCTTCTAGGATGCCAGCCCATCAACCATACCCCAAAAACCAGCAAGTACTCGCCCACCAGAATCTCTGCAGCACAGAAAGCATTCAAGAGACCCACCAGTCCACTGGACCCCCTCCCCTCGGCCAACATCTACACCTCCAAGGCGAGGAGTGCATGAACCCATGGCTACCAGTCTACAGTAGGATACCCAGTCCAGCCCACTAGGGCTCTTGGCAACTGGGACAATGCTCTCCAGGCCCCTCACAAAACCCATAGGCCCCGATATACAGTAAGTAAGCCGCTCAGGTAGTCTGGCAGTGGAACCGCAGTTCCCTGGGACATAGAATGAGCGTGGAAACAGTCCACTGTTGAAACAAGACAAATCCCCATCCTCCAGTCTCAAGAGGGGCAGTAAGGGAATAAAATAAAGGGTATCGGGGCTCCACTGAGGAGTAGGCCAATAATGCTGCTTGCAAAGCATACTCAAAGGCAGACATCTCAGCTTGGGTGATGTCCACACCCAAGGAGCTGTGGCTGCAATAGGAGGCTTTGCCTCAGAAAAGTTGAGTATAGGTAGCTCTGTTTTCACCAATGGGCTAGCTGAACTTATGGCAAATACATCAGGAACAGGTGAGTAGCCATAAACAGGAATATAAATGCCAACTGTAGTGTTTACTGTAGTCAGAAGACCAGGATTCCCCTACCTGCCGGTGGGGAAAGCAGGTCCACTGCAAGCCTCATTTTGCACTGTATCTGGAAGCTTATTAGCTATGGCATCATCCCTCTTTCCAGACACAGTTTCTCCGATAGGCAATCAGTGATATTCCAATCCTTCAAGGCTCACTGGTGTTTCGCTTTGTTCGAAGTTCCACTTGAAGCTCGGGATTTTACACAATCAAATCTAGCAATAATGCAGTTGTAAGAATTGTCGGTAAGTGCTTTTTAAGAGGCTCGAGACCGGAGCTATAGAAAACGGCATCCAACCGGCTCGGCGGCCAGACCCGCTCCTGACAAAGAGATTTTATCTGATATTTTTTATTTTTCATGTTGCTGTGTGGCATTGTGTTATAAATTATGTTTACAATGTCTATCCTGATCATTGGCCTAAAAAGCCTAAAACATTACAGTTATTGCCCTACGTGCTTCTTTACAACTGCAGGAAACACGCGCTCTATTTCACATGCTCTGTGAAGGTTACAGCACAGCACAAACTGGTTTGAATGTGAGAAGTCAATTTGCTTTGGGCAAAAATCCTTGAACGAACTGAATGCCAATTATATCAAACCTCTGTGTCATTTGGTAAAATTGCTGCACTGCTAAAAATTCAAACCCCAGTAATATCAGTACCTGTGTGCCTACTCTCTGGTAGTGAACAGTTCATGGAACAGCTGAACTTTGTCCTTCTGCTGGACAGCTCAACAGACACTGTAAGCAGGTCAACTTCTCTTTCTGAAGCAAATAATTTATATTCTGTTTCTCCTGTATACTTGAAAATGTCCATTGCTTAAAATAAATGTAAATGTAAAGGCTACTAAACAGTACAGGGAAAAAGTAACTTATTTTCAAAAATATTTTTATTGAAATTGAGAGAAGAGTTCAGGACACAGCACACATTAAATGAACACTGAATTCACTAAAACAATGTCATCTAAATTAAGTTGTTATAGTACCTACAGAAGTTCTCCTCTCCTTAGTGGAACCAAATTATTTGGTATTTTATTAACTAGAAGGCTTGGAAGAGCCGCTTCAAGCCATGCCTACATGTAATGCCAATAGAACCCGATTATAACATAACCCTCATCAAGAAAATAGGATCCCTAACAGGATAACAAACCCGCCCACCACCACCACTAAATATTAGAGTATGCTCCCAATAAAAATAGTAAACTTAAAAACAAAGACCAGGAATTGGTCTCAGTATGAGAAAAATATGTAAAACAAAAAAGGTAAAATAGTGAAAAAAAATTAAAATAAAAAGGATTAACAAAAATATATGTTAAAAACAAAATATATCTTAAAAAGAATGTAAATAGTTATATAAAATTCAATACTATTAGTAACGAAATAATAATGTAAAGTAAATAAATCCATCATAACAATATAGGAGAATTAATAGGAGAATGAATAATATCTAACAAAAAAGTAAAAAATTCTAATTTATCAGAATCAGTATACAATTTTTCCATTAAGTGAGATATCCACTAGACATGTTCATTAGGTTTTGGAAGAATTGTATATTGACCGCAAAATTACAGATTTCGCTCATTTAGTCAAAATTGTTATATAGTGAATGTCAACGTGACTAAACTGCTCAGTCATTTTGTTGACCATCTGCACAAAGTGCAGCAAACACTATGTCTGGTGAGTGCATTTTCTGGCCAATTCTAAGGGACCATTCAACACACAGTACTCTAGCTGTGCTCAAAACTTTGCATACCCTGGCAGAAATTGTGAAATGTTGGCATTGATTTTGAAAATATGACTGATCATGCAAAAATGTTTTATTTTATTGAAGGATAGTGATCACATGAAGCCATTTATTATCATATGGTTGCTTGGCTCCTATTTAAATCATAATGATAACAGAAATCACCCAAATGGCCCTGATCAAATGTTTACATACCCTTGAATGTTTGGCCTTGTTACAGACACACGAGGTGACACATAAAATGGCAATTAAAGGTTAATTCTCCAAAACCTATTGATTTTTAAATTGCAATTAGTGTATGTGTATAAATAGTCAATGAGTTTGTTAGCTCTCATGTGGATGCACTGAGCAGGCTAGATACTGAGTCATGTGGAGTAGAAAAGAACTGTGAAAAGACCTGCATAACAAGGTAATGGAACTTTATAAAGATGGAATATCCAAAGCCTTGAAAATGCCAGTCAGTACTGTTCAATCACTTATTAATTGGAAAAGTCAGGGATCTCTTATATACCACTCCAAGGTCAGGTAGACCAAGAAAAATGTCAGCCACAACTGTCAGAAGAATTGTTTGGGATACAAAGAAAAACCCACAAGTAACCTTAGGAGAAATACAGGCTGCTCTGGTTTGGTTGTTTCAAGGAGCACAATATGACGATACTTGAAAAAAAATGAGCTGCATGGTCAAGTTGCCAGAAAGAAGCCTTTTCTGCAAAATGCCACAAAAAAGTCCAGTTACCATATGCTTGACAACACCTTGACACGCCTCACATCTTCTAGCACACTGTAATTTGGAGCGACGAGACCAAAATAGAGATTTATGGTCTCAACCATACACGCTATGTTTGGAGAAGGGTCAACAAGGCCTACAGTGAAAAGAATACCATCCCCAATGAGAAGCATGTTGGTGACTCACTGATGTTTTGGGGATGTGTGCGCTCTAAAGGCACGGGGAATCTTGTGAAACTTGATGGCAGGATGAATGCAGCATGTTATCAGAAAATAGTGGCAGACAATTTGCATTTTCTGCACGAAGCCTGCACACGGGACGGTCTTTGACTCTCCAGCATGACAATGACCATAAGCACAAGGCCACGTTGACCCTCCAGTGCTTATAGCAGAAAAAAGGTGAAGGTTCTGGAGTGGCCATCACAGTCTCCTGACCTTAATATCATCAAGCCAGTCTGGGGAGATCTCAAATGTGCAGTTCATGCAAGACGACCAAAGACTTTACATGACCTGAAGGCATTTTGCCAAGACGAATGGGCAGCTATACCACCTGCAGGGACCTCATAGACATCTATTACAAAAGACTGCACGCTGTCATTGATGCTAAAAGGGTCAATATACAGTATTAATAACTAAGGGTATGCAGACTTTTGAACAGAGGTCATTTCATTTTTTTCTTTGTTGCCATGATTTGTTTTATGATTGTGCCATTCTGTTATATCCTATTGTTGAATATGAATCCCATAAGCTATAAAATAATTATTTTTTTTCCTCCTCACTCATGTTTTCTAAAAAATGGTACATATATTACCAATACTCCAAGGGTATGCAAACTTTTTAGCATATCTGTATTTTTATATTTATTAAAGGACTACTATAGGCACCCAGACCACTTCAGCTTAATGAAGTGGTCTGGGTGCCAGGTCCATCTAGGGTTAACCCTGCCTGCTGTAAACATAGCAGTTTCAGAGAAACTGCTATGTTTACATATGGGTTAATCCAGCCTCTAGAGGCTGTCTCATTGACAGCCGCTAGAGGCGCTTCTGCGCTTCTCACTGTGATTTTCACAGTGAGAAGACGCCAGCGTCCATAGGAAAGCATTGCGCATGCGCATTCAGCCAATGACGGAAGGAGGAGGAGAGTCCCCAGCGCCGAGGGAGCCCGGTGCTGGAGAAAGGTAAAATTTTAACTCCTTCCTCCCACTTCAGCCTGGCGGGAGGGGGGCCATGAGGGTGGGGGGACCTATTAACACTATAGAGCCAGGAAAAAAAGTTTGTTTTCCTGGCACTATAGTGGTCCTTTAAGTGTTTAATCAGCCAATCAATGAGTGACTCTAATATCTCAGAGAATGCCTGCGCCGTTTATGGAGGCTAGCGCTGAATTTTTGCAAGATACTGAGGATACTGAGTATCGCTTTGGGGGTCGATCAGTTGGCCTATAGACTTAGGATCACCTGATGGGTTTTGCTGAACAGAGGTCCGGTCGGGCGCCATGACACTTGGCGACTGGGACCTTGTAGTTTTGGCTGTCTGGGTGGGAGTGACAGCAGGTCACTTCCTCCCAGCTTCATATAGAGAGCGCCACCCGGGAGTGAGGAGGCGGTCGCACCCCTAGCTCCAAGAAGAGAAGGAGGAGTGAGCTTCTGCAGATCACTCACTTGCTCCCATCATCCTCAACCCCAAGCAAACCACCCTCCTGGACATAAAATTTATGCTAACAGGACGGTGTCTGCAAATAAAAATAAAAATAATAATAATACATTTATGTGTGTATATATATATAGAGCAAGCATTAGACTGCTAGAGTAGGATAGGACCTGCTAAGAATTAGGTACATTGACGTTGTGGTAGGCTTATGCAATATTTGATCATAGCTAAACCCCCATTATTTTTTGCCTATTTCCCACCCACCCTCCCCTCCTCCTGCCTACCCAGGTTCCCCCTAAATATATAGCATGTCCCATCAGCTGTTTGAGATTCTCACTCAATTACCTCTTCATTCCCTTTCTATTTTACCAATAGCTGCTTCTCACTGTTAACTCTTTTAGCTATCACCTCCAAATTTCCCCTGCTACCTCTTGTCTCCAATCTCCACTGTATCCTTTAGATTGTAAATTCGTGGGCCATCTAGCTAAGCACTTTGTATAAAAAGAGCTCCAATGGCGAGATATCAGCTTATGGGCAGGGCTCTCTCTACCTCTTGTATTTGTCTGTGTATTTTGTACTTTCTCTACTAATTGTACAGCGCTGTGGAATCTGTTGGCACTTTATAAATACCAGTAATAAATAAATAAACCCTGACTGAATTAAAGGTGTCAAATTGAATAGCTAATTAACCAGATGGCAAGCTGTTTATATGGATGTAGTCAGCAAAGGTATGATGGGCAACATCCACTATGGTCAATGGGGGGGATGACATTTGAATTGTGGTAAATCATTCTGAAACTGTTGCTTTATTGGTATTTAATAATTTAAAAGCATAACATTTATGTCACGTTTCATGATTGCTCTCATTAACATTACTCAGGTGTAAATTAACTTTTTCAGACATTCTTTTTCTTTTTTTTAATAGAAAATTCTAAAGTTTTGTGAGGTACTGTACATTTTTAAACAACACAAGTTAACCCTCACAAGCATTGAGTGTATGTTTTATGAATGAAATGTAGGCTCCGTCACACCACCATCACGAAATTAACTTCTCCTTGACAAGGGCATTTTGAACCTTAAGGACAAGAACAATTTTGTGTTCAACTAAAATATTTGACTTTCTGACATAGAACCCTTTATTTAATAAAATCAAAAATTTTCAGTTGAATTTGGGGAAACCACTTGAGGCATTCATTGTGTTGAGCTATTTCAATTGCTTTTATTTGATTTGTTAATAGCAAACAGCTGAACTTTTTTTTAAATAAATTTTGACAATAAACTCGATTTTCAATGGGGGTTGAATAATTTTGAATACGTCTTTATATACATTTAAGTTATATTTTATTTATGTAAAACGAATATATATATATATATATATATATATATTCGTTTTACATAAATAAAATATAACTTAAATGCAAATAATGTAGCTAAAGAATACAAAACCGCACCTATAGGTGTAATATATAATAATCTATAGAACTGTAAAACTAAAAAGCTGTCCAAATAACATTTCACAGACAACTCCTGTTGGCCCAGTTTGATACCAACAGGGAAAGCCATTACCCAGAGACATCACCAGTAGATTTGAGTGAACCCGAACTTTTCATACCGAACATTACGGTTTTTGGACCCCGGACCCGAACACGGACATATCACTGTATGTTTGGGTTGGAGTTCGGTGATTTAAAGGGACACTGTAGTCACTATAAGCATTTTGTAACGGATCGCCTGGCACCCCGACTGGGTACCTCGGTTGAAGGATGCTCCTAGCGCTTCCTGAGGATTCCAAGCACTGCAGCAGACACCACAACCACCGAACCGGAGAAGCATATGAATCCTCTCAAGCATATGAATGCTGTAGACAGTTGAATAGGAACCATACGAATAGGTTTACTCTCCTAGCAGTCAAACTGGAACAGCATACAATAAATCCTTCCCCCAATAATGAGACGACACTTCACTTTGAGGGTTAAGCAGGAACTCCCTGTACTGTCACATACAGTCTCTTTTATTACAATCCAAATACAGGACCGCCCACAGGGGGGTATAAAACAACCAATCACATCACAGTTACATCCCACATATTCCCTCCCCTTATCCTGAGAGAAACTCAATTATACATACAGTTAAAACATACTTTCTACCCAACTTTCATAACTCCAAAACCATACATCACATTCACATAAAATTACATATTCACAATCAATCCATTCAGGGGAACAACATATTCAAAATGGCACAAATCAGACAAGGGGTTCAAAAGTTAGTAAAAAGTCCTTTGTGACTAAATGAAGCATGGCTTTCTGGCCCAAACCAGTTTCAGAGTCTTCTATCCTGGAGATAAGTAATTCAATTATCTCCCAGGACAGGCACAAGACTCCATTAAGCACATGGTTGCAAAAAGACACAAAACACTTTAAAATACATAAAGTCACATTTACACATAACACACAGACATTTCACATATCCCCAGATAGCTGGGATCTGAGTGCACATTATTAGATGAATGGCACTCAGATCACACAAATAAGCCTTTCTGCAGGGGAAATAAACGGTTTAACCTGCAGGGCCATAGTCCAAAGGGAGCAGGCGAGCAACCAGGCTTCTCCAGTTCACAGTGGCGAGGTTGGTTTCGCCACACATTTCATCTCTTTGAATTGGTTATAGTGCCTGGAGTGCCCTGGCACTGTCGCTCCATTCAGTGTTGCACCATGTTCGTGCAGTATGCCACAAAATAAGAGTCCCTGGTCACCCACAGTCCGGCCCCTTCAGTATGTGTAGCTAAGGCAGAGATTACACACTTCCTTGTTGTCATACCCATTCATACCGTCAGTTGGAACTCTGACAGGCTAAAAGCAATCAGCTGACACTTTCAGCCAATCACAGCTGCCTGTTGCTGCTCAGGCTAATACTTCCTTATTAGCCAAAGCAGCACAGAGGGGATGGATTGCCGGGGACTCTTGTTTAGCATTAAAACATTAAAAGTTTAAAAACTGTTTAATGCTGAAAGAGATGATGGTACCAGAGGACTCCAGACAGTATAACCAGTTTAATGAGATGAAGCAGATACAGTGCCTACGGTGTCCCTTTAATGACGCGTTTTGAAAGGCTGCAGGGCAGCCAATCAACAAGCGTTTGACTCGTGTGCCCTTAGAAGCCATCACAGCCATGCCTACTAATGGCATGGCTGTGATTGGCCAGTACAGCATGTGACCCAGCTAGTAGGGGCATGTCTATTAAACAGTGAGCACCCTCTGGGGTGGGGGCCTGGGGAGGACATTAGGTCCCCCCCAATTTTTATTTATGGCCCCCACCCACAGCTCAGGGGTGGGGGCTGGGGGGAGGACATTAGATCCCCCCCCCAATTTTTATTTATGGCCCCCACCTACCGCTCAGGGGTTGGGGCCAGAGGGGAGGACAGTAGGTCCCCTCCCTTATTGTTATTTAGGGCCCCCACCCGCCGCGCAGGGGTGGGGAGGATATTAGGTCCCCCCTTATTGTTATTTAGGGTCCCCAAAAGTTCGGGTCCCCATTGACTTCAATGGGGTTCGGGGTCAAGTTCAGGGTCAAGTCCTAGCCCGAACCCAGACTTTTTTTTAAAGTTCGGCTGAACCCACCGGACCCGAACATCCAGGTGTCCGCTCACTAGGTACTAACGTCATTATAAAGCCAGACAATACCAATATAGGAGAAGATTACCTGTAATTTATAAAGGCAGATAACTGAACATTCCAAAAGCTCCCAAGTTTTGAAACACCTGCAATTATTACCGACAACTGGTTTAAAATAATAATAGACTAAATGAAAGAGTACCAGGAAGGTTTTGTCTCCTTGCATATAAATCTGCTGGACATTTGATGTAACCAAATAACAAAACTATTTTATTCGTAAAACATACTATTTTGTAACAAGACAATACATTTTTCTAGAATTCACAGAAGCGAGCATTTGTAAATGTAAACTTGAACCTGTGTTTAATCTCAGGTGTATAAAATATTTCGTATTACAATTCAGTTTAAAAGACCACAGTTATATATTTCAAGTTGTAAATTGTATTTGTTTTGTGTTATGGAGCGTTAAATATGAACACAGTCCATTACTTTGCATTAACTAAAAATCATACTGGATCCCGAGCAGGTGGGGGAGGTGAATACTTTTAAGGACAGGAACCTTTGACTGTCATTATTTATATTAATCCTACACTAAATAAATAGAGTAAATAAATGAGTACCAGAACCAATGTTTCCTTGCATGAACAGCCAGACCTTTTATTTAACGCAGTAAAACATTTACTAAACAAGTGAGTATTTACTGTATCTTATTGCTACGTGTATACATAATTTTACCACATGACAGGAGGCTTCATATTTTGCATTAAACTCTCTTTACTAACTCCACATAGCAGTAAAGAAAAGTGAAAACATTAACCAATCAAAAATGCAGTAGGAGGTATAGTATTCACAGTGATGAGGCTCCTCCCCCTCTTTCTTTACTGCTCCATCAGCAGACAGGTCAGAGTTTTGGCTCTTCCCTTTTATTTTACTGTGTATGGTACTTTATGTATGCTTATTTTTCTACTATTGTATACTATATATGTAGGTTATATTTATATTTGGAATAACTAGAAAGAGACACCAAAGGTGTCTAAAAATACCAGGAGCTAGCCTAGAATATGGCTACAAATGCGTAAATGGTATAAAAGATATACTAATAGACGTGCTGTACCTTTAAGGGGAATCTAGATAGAGTAAAAACAGTATATATAGATACATTAATGAATAAATAAGTGGATGAATAAAAATGTGAAAAAGTAAAAAATAATAAATAATAAATAAATAAAAAATAAGAATGAAAAAATAAAATAAGTAAAAAATGGTGAAAATAAAATGAAAAATAGGATGAAAAATAAGAAAATAAAATGAAAAATAAGATGAAAAATAAGATATATCTGGAACAGAAATGTGCAGTGCAAGTGTCTTAATTACTGCTATAAAGCAGAATAACTGGCACCTGTACCAAGTGATATATGATATACTTAGAATCTAGTTTGGATATACATATAAAAATATATCATATTATAGCAATACAGTATGAGGAACTGCAGGCTAGAATATTGTTACACAATGTAATCAGCAACAGATGTAAAGCAATGGTTCTCAAACTGGATAGAAATAAAAGCCAGTTTATTTGGACAAGTAATGGTTAAAATATAAAATATATGAAAAATAAGTATATTTAAAAAATACGCATCAGGAAAAGTTCATATAGTTGTTACCAGATGGTATGATGTCAGACCTATGCAGAAACCTTCGATTTATGAAAATTTCGCTGGAGAGGACAGCGTGTTAGTTCACCATGCGTCCCTGCGGGAGCCTCACTCCGGAGGGACGTGTGCTGTGAGCACTTCGTTTCAATAGACAAACCGATAGGTCCTGGAAGGATGCTGACTGTGAATAACGTGCGTATGGTAAGTCTGGATCCTGATGTGTGTCCAAAAGTCTTACGCGTTTCGTAGGTGTGCCCCTACTTCTTCAGAGACGGACGGAGAACCAGTGCTGCAGTAGTGCTTTATATACATTATGCTAGTCGGTCAATATGGTTTTCTATGTATTTGATTATAAGTTTTACATAATGCAAATGACCTGATGGCATGATATATAAACGGTAAAAAGACAAAAGTGTGTATATAGAAACGAACTATATGAAAAACAGATTATACTGCTTTCCCGTCTCTCCGGTGGCCATCTTGGATCTCGCGTCTCGCGAGATCCACGGCAGCCATCTTGGGAGGCCCTCGATCTCCCTCATTCCGGCTCCCGAACGCACAGTAACCGGACTCATTCAGGCAGGGGTCTTCAGGTCAGTCACAAGTCTGCAACCTACACTATAGGGTTATTAACCCTGTGCATTGGGGTGAGACCCCTATATTTATATAGATTTATATATATGCTTACTCTGCCAGTGGATTTTGTGCCACTTATACATTACATACTGGGTGAGGCCCTATATTATCACTGTTGTCAGGTGGATTTCGTGCATGCATATATAACTTGAAAAAACCCAATATAACCTGCTGGGGAAACTGGTATTACTGTTACCACATTCTTTGGATTTAACATATTCACCCTGCTGGGGTGCTTACTTCTTCCTTATTACATATATAAGTTTACCCTGCTGGGGTTACCTGGGTACTGCTGGTACCTTCACTCACTGTGTGCAGACTGGACCCTGACCCAACGTATTCCCTGTGCCAAGTGGTTTTAATTTATATGTCGGTCCTACTCCTAACATTATGGAAACATCCCAGAACCCTGCGGAATTCCAATCAATGATTGCTGAAGCCATCTCCGCCTCTATGGAGAAAGCACTGTCCAGGGTTATGACGGCAGCAGCCGATCAAACCAAGAAAGTCACAAAAGCCCAACCCCATGACTACGATTCTGAGGCTTCAGAATCCCATGCACAGGCTGACTCGCGGCCTAGCAAACGCCACTGGAAGGGGGAAAAAGGGAATGATAACCCGGGCAAAGGCAAGGCGCCAATCAAATGCCACAGACCAGCCCCACCTATGCCCGCCCACTACTCCTCTGATGAGGGGGAAGAACACACACGTTCCATGGCTGTGTTGGACGAGTGGCAGGCCGCTGATTCCGATTCACAAGACAATGACTGGGGTTCAGATACTGGATCCCATACTGGTTTCTTACAAGGCACTTTCCTGGACGACATGCAACTGCCGGACGACCCCGCACCAGTCCAAGAAGAAGGGGAAGCCATCCTGGACCCCACGGGACAACGTCTCTTCGACTCTCGTAACATCCGGCATCTGCGTTCTGGGGACTGGACCCCCCCCCAACCACCTCTCCAAATTTATGCATCGGTGGCTCCGCAAACCCCTGGACAAAACGGTGCGCAACCGCCTACGCTCCGAATGCCCTCGCCTTCGGTTCCTGACCACATGGCTCAGACTCCGGAATTCGACTAGGTCATGACCACATTCATGTCTCGGGGTGGCCATGACCCCCGGAGAGGAGTGGAGAAAGGATTCCACGGAGTTCAGGACAAACTTCTGGACTCCATTGGTCCACTTTCCCGCATCATGTTTTTGGCGGACAATGCTTTTACAAGGGCTGACGAATTCGATGCCAGCATGGTAAAAGAGTGGGCACATGATATAAGAGAATGGGCACAAAGGTGCTTCTGTTTCGTTGGTAACACCAACGTAGCCCTCTCCTCTGAGAGGCGTAAAGCAGCGCCAGGGGCGTACCTAGAGCATTTGGCACCCGGGGCGGATCCTGTGCTTGGCACCCCCCCCCACCCAAAAAAAAAAAACCTGTAAAAAATGTTAAAGGTTTTCTTTCTTTATTTTTACAATTTGTAAACTTTGCAAAACCGCTGTCAGCCCCTCCTACAAAACCCTTGTCCTGCCCTGCCCCTCCTACAAAACCTCTGTCCTGCCCCTTCTACAAATCCTGTACTGCCCCATCTACAAAACCCCCGCAACCCCCTTCCACAAATCCCCTGCTTATCCCCCCCTTATAAAGACTCCTGTCCAAATACAAAACCCCCGCCCCTTCTACAAAATCCCTGCAGCCCCACACACACATTTACAGGCAGACAGTCACACACTCAGTTACAGACAGACAGTCACACACCCAGTTACAGGCAGACAGTCACACACAGTCACAGGCAGACAGTCACACATACACATTTCCTCCGTGCGGCCAGTTTATCAGCTGTTTGCCTGAGTGAGCTGTACGGGTGCCAGCCGGGTGGGGGGTGCTTTTGTTTCCTGTACCCGGCCGGACTAACAGGAAGTGCACACTCAGTGTGCCCTTCCTGTTAGTCCGGCCGGGTACAGGAGACAGCTGCTCTCTGTACCCGTCGGACCATGCTGCAGTGAGGGAGCTGACAGGAGCGCTCCCTCCTGTCAGCCTCTCCTCAGGCTGCGCCCGGGCGGTGCGGTCCGCCCTCATGGACGCACCACCCGGGCAAAGCTGCAGCCGCCTGAGGCTCTTCACAGAGCGCTCGGGCGGCTGCAGCATGGGGGGTACCGGGGGGCTGGTCATGGCACCCCCCACCCGGCTGGCACCCGGGGCGGTCCGCCCCCCCCGCCCCCCCCTTAGTACGCCACTGAGCAGCGCTGCTCCGCATTGACGGGAAGCTGGTGGAATTGGGCACCAAGGAGTTGGGACCGCTGGCACAGGGCAAATTGTTCGGGGAAGCCTTCCTAAAACATTTGAACAAACACGTAAACATCTTTACCTCCCTCAATAAGGTTCAGACTTCCATGAAACGAGTCTTCAGGGGCTACCCCAGTCGGGGTGTTTTTGGACGGGCTGGTCGCCACAGGGGCTGAGCAGCCAGCCGATTTTGGCCCTCTGGCCCCCGGTCACACAGACCCCAACCTTTCTACCCGGAAGTGGGCTTCAGGCAGCCCTTCTCCTATAACCGAGGAGCAGACCGAGGCAGAGCACGCTTCCCCACAGGTAAGCAATAAAGTGTCTCAAATTCCACTTACCCCATATACTGCAGGTCGTATCACTCTGTCTTTTCAGAACTGGACAGCCATCTCCACGGACGCATGGATCCTCCAGACGGTTCGGGGCTACGTCATCGATTTCGTAGAACCCCCATACCAGACCGCCCCTCCGCACCCCATTCAGTGCTCCAAAGAGGACCGCCACCTAATCGATGGTGAACTACGGGAGCTCAGGGTGAAAGGAGCGATAGAACCCACTCACGACCAAAGGGGTTTCTTCAGCAACATTTTCCTAGTAAAGAAGAAATCCGGAGAATTACATCTGGTTATAAACCTAAGGAGGCTCAACGCTTTTGTAATGTACAGACACTTCAAGATGGAAGGCATCCACCTTCTGAGAGATCTTCTCCAAGACGAGGACTGGTTCACGAGGCTAGGGCCTCAAGGATGCTTACCTGTCGGTACCAGTCCATACATCTTGCCGCCAATTCCTCAGATTCCTATGGCAAGGCCGGCCCTGGCAGTTTACATGCCTCCCCTTCGGCCTCAGCTCAGCACCGTGGTGCTTCACCAAACTGCTGAAGCCAGTAGTGTCACGACTACGAACTCAAGGAATTCGGTGCATTATCTACCTGGACGACCTGCTACTGTTTTCCTCAGACAGGTACAGTCTAACGCAACACACACGATATACCACTTATTCCTGACATCCCTAGGCTTTGTGGTGAATTACCAAAAGTCGGAAATATCCCCAGCCCAGACGGTACAATTTCTGGGCTTCCAGATAGATTCCAAGACCAGCACATTACGGCTTCCGACCTCAAAGATCACAGCTATCAAGAAGGAATTACGCAGAGTCATCCGCTGCCACACCATTCCACTCCGCAACCTGGCTCGGATCGTGGGCTTGCTGTCCGCATCTATCCAGGCAACGCCTGAAGGCCTCCTTCCTCCGCCAGAACCCATTCTACGATCAAACCATTCCGGTAACGGAGGAAGTCAAGGAAGAACTCGGATGGTGGTTGGACAGCATGGAAGCTTGGAACGGCCGAGCCATCTTCGGGAACACGCCCGACATAGTCCTGGAATCGGACGCCAGGCGAAGGCAGATCGACAGGAGGCACTTGGACTTCCCAGGAAATCAACCTTCACATCAACTGCCTAGAACTCCTAGCGGGGTCATTCGCGATCTGCAGCCTAGCGAGGGACCGGACGGATTGCTGCATCCTCCTCCGGATGGATAATGTCTCAGCGGTCCGCTACATCAACCGATTGGGAGGGGCCTGGTCCAGACTCCTCTCAGAGATTACGAAAGAAATCATCGATTTTTGCCTACCCCGGAAAATCTACCTCATGGCAGAATACCTCCCGGGCGAAACGAACCTGACAGCTGACTGGTTCTCTCGCCACTGGCGGGACAGCAGCAACTGGAGACTGGACCCAATGATTTTCCACCGCCTCTCGGTCAGGAGGGGTCCCCTCCACCTGGATCTCTTCACATCACGCAACAACAGGCAGACAGACGACCAGATCCAGAGAGCAAGGCAGTAGATGCGTTTCTCCAACCATGGCCGCCCATGGGTGCGTACGCCTTTCCCCCATTCGCCATGGTAGCAAGGACGATACAGTACTTGAAGACGCAACGCAGGTCTCTGCCCCTCATCACCCCCCTATGGCAGGGCCAACCATGGTTCCCGGATCTTCTAGCATCATCCTACAGGGATCCTCTCCTCATAGCGTCCTTCCCGATGCTCCTCACAGACCCGAGAGGGAACCCTCACCCTCTCGTCCTGGAAGACTCCCTCACGCTAGTAGCTTGGACTCTTTCAGCGGTGCCTGGCAAACCGAAGACTTATCGCAGACGTCTCGAGACCTCATATGGGATTCGTGGGCACCAGGAACCAGACGATGCTATCTCAGCATGGAATTCCTGGTCCGCTTGGTGCAGTGAGCGGAACCTCGATCCCTTTACGGCACCTATAACAGCCATCTTGAATTTTCTCTCCCATCTATTCTCCACGGGCCGGTCTTACGATCCCTCAATGTCGTGCGCTCTGCGATTTCGGCGGCCCACATACCGGCTCTGGGTATACCCGTCGGGAAAGATCCACTGGTATGCCGTCTCCTAAGGGGCATTAGACTACAGAGGCCTCCGAAGCCTAAATACTCCCGGTTATGGGATGTGGAAGTCATCCTACAGTTCCTGAGGGACTGGCCAGATAACGACAGACTCTCCCTCCGACAGCTATTGGCCAAACTGACGCTCCTACTTTGTTTGGTCTCGTTCCGCAGAGTATCAGACGTGTGGGTATTTGACATCAATGCTTTTTCGGTCTCCCCAGAGACGAAATCCGACTCCTTGTCGGTTTTCTACCCCTTTTTCCCTACGGAACCGTTGCTTTGCGTGGTGTCTACTCTACGTCGGTACGTGGAAGTCACATCCCTTCTTCGGGTCTCATCTTTGGGCCAACTGTTGGTGTCTTACGTTAGAGCCCATGTCCCCGTCTCTTTTACCACCCTCGCCAGATGGGTAAGATGGATCCTGTCTCTGGTGGGAGTGGAGGAGACCTTCGGAGCCCACTCCGTCCGCGGAGCGGCGGCCTCATCGGCTTTCGCCACGGGCGCGTCGCTGGCAGACATCTTACGGGCCGCAGATTGGTCAAGAGAATCGACCTTTCGGACCTTCTACTTCCGCCCAAACTCGGGGGCAACCACTCTCCGTTAAAAATGCTAAATATGAAGCCTCCTGTCCTGTGGTAAAATTGAAGGAGGGGGAGGAGCCTCATCACTGTGAATACTATACATCCTACTGCATTTTTGATTGGTTAATGTTTTCACTTTTCTTTACTGCTATGTGGAGTTAGTAAAGAGAGTTTAATGCAAAATACTCGCCTCCTGTCATTACTAAAATTAAGATTATAAATACACTAACGCTAGCATAATCTTCAATTTAGTAATACAATTTAAGTAAACAAAGCACAGTTAAAAGGTTTTAAGTTTCTACTTATGTTTTGCTAATGTTTTGAAACATTAAAAATGAATTTAGGGTAAAGACACACTACTGTGCTTTGACAAAAAATATAACAGATTCCTTCTCTGTTGGGCATTCACCCAGTCTCCATTCCTTCAAAAAATCATTGAAAACTCCCTTCTTCAGAAAAACGTATCAATTAAACTGTGAACAGCTTTTCACCCCTCCCCCTTAAATACTCCCTCTAGCATGTAAGCTCATTGAGCAGGGCCCTCAACCCCTTTGATCCTGTGCGACTAACTTGTCTGGTTACAATTACGTGTCTGTTAGTTCATCCATTGTACAATGCTACGGAATTTGCTGGCGCTATATAAATAATAAAATAATAATAATAAGAGAAGTGAAGACGGTGATTCTTAAAGGAACACTGCAGCATTAGGAATCGAAATCTGTATTTCTAACTTTATAGTGTCCCTCTCTCTAGCTCTAAATAAGTTTCCCCTGGAGCAAAAATAAATAAATAAAAAAGCATTAAAAATTCCCCATAGGAAAACATTGAGTCAATGCTTTCCTATGGGGCTTTCGATTCATGTGACTGAGTTTTACATGATCTGTGCCGCGAAAGCACCGCTTGTGGCTGTCAGTATGAAATATACCAACAATTGACAGGAGGAATTAAACCTGCAACGTAAACATTACAATTTCTTGCAGTGTTAAGGGGACAGGGACACTGCAACCAGACCACTTCACTGAGATCAAGTGGTTGGGGTGACTATAGTGTTCCTTTAAAGGACCACTATAGTGCCATGAAAACAAACTCGTTTACCTGGCACTACAGTGCCCTGAGGGTGCCCCCACCCTCAGGGTCCCAATCCCGCCGGGCTGAAGGGGGAGGAAGGGGATTAAACACTTACCTTTCAGCTCCGGGCTCCCTCGGCACTGGGGACTCTCCTCCCTCTTCCGACGTCATCGGCTGAATGCGCATGCACGGCAAGAGCCACGCGCGCATTCAAGCAGTCCATAGGAAAGCATTCTCAATGTTTTCCTATGGACGCTGGCATCTCCTCACTGTGAAAATCACAGTGAGAAGCGCGGAAGCGCCTCTAGCGGCTGTCAATGAGACAGCCACTAGAGGCTGGATTAACCCTAAAGTAAACATAGCAGTTTCTCTGAAACTGCTATGTTTATAGCAGGCATGGTTAATCCTAGATGGACCTGGCACCCAGACCACTTCATTAAGCTAAAGTGGTCTGGGTGCCTATAGTGGTCCTTTAAAGCAGCTCTGTCAACTCACAAAAACAATTGGAGTATAATATATAAATGGAATTTTTATCAAATACTCATATTGATTGTGTTGGAATTAAGCTGAAATTCCGGCGCATTTAAGAGATACAAAGACAAATTAGGGACTACTGACCAGTGAATACAAGTACTTTATTTCCCATAACCTGTCCCGTGATCACTACTCCAATTACAAAACAATTAAGTTGTTTGGTAAAAATGTTAAATGATATCTTATATCATACCTGAAAATAACCAACGCTTTTGCAAATTTGCTTCACGTCATATTTATGGAGGAAAATGAATGACAGAAACCTCAGATTTGCTTTACAGAATTTCCTCGGATCATATCATATCAGTTTTGTGCAACTACTTTTTTTACTACATGCTATTGCCCTTTGCCGACATTCATGTTCCGCTTTTATTTCCTCGAATTCTTAATTAGCAGGTATAATTTAGCAGAACCACCAATATTCAAAATATCAAATATTAAGTTATGCAAATATGCAAGAGGGGAATCATCCCTAAATTGGTATACTTAAATATTCCACATAAGGATACCAGATTAAAGAATTATCTACTAAACAGCTGAAAGATTTAAAGAACTCAACATGAAATTTGAAAAGTAACACATTTTCAAACCGAAATTTGAATAGTCTAAATCTAAATCTTTTCTGAATTTCAGGCTCTACAAAATTTGAAATAAATCAAATTGATTCAATATGAACCGAAACAAATGTTTCCCCCATTTCTAGCAAAAGGGTGTCCAGAGATATTCACAACAGTACATTTTACAGCTTTATTTTCTTTTCCTATTAAGATCAATAAATAGGAATAACATTTAATCATTTAACTATAATGAATTCACTTTCTCACTTTCTCCCACACTGCAATTTCTGTGAATATATTTAAATGTTGCAGTTGAGAGAAAATTGTGTTTTTTTAAGGTTTAATATGTGATGAATTTTTTGAAGTCGGTTTAATGGGAAATCTATGAATACACTGCATATATTCTAAACTGAACAGGTGAGACTGTCATTTAGTGTAAATCCTCACTAGTGAAACAAAAAATAAACCAAAGATGTCGAAAGAAGGAGCTAGTAAGCAATGCCAAGACAGTGGTAGAGAACTAAACAAGGGAGTTCATTTGAAAAGATCTTTAGGTTACTTCGATAGTGTGTGTTTTGTAATTGGGAGCATTGTAGGAGCTGGGATTTTTGTATCTCCTGCAGGAGTTCTGAAATATTCACAGCTTAACGTTGGTGTGGCTCTATGTATATGGGCTGCTTCTGGAGTCTTGAGCATGATGTGTTCCCTCTGTTACGCAGAATTGGGTTCTGCATTGCCATATACTGGAGGGGAATACTTTCATGTAAATCGAGGACTTGGATCTCTACCAGCTTTCATCTTTATCTGGACTTTAACATTGTTTATACGGCCTGCATCCAACGCAGCCCGTGCCCTGACTTTTGCAGAATATGTCACCAAGCCATTTTATTCTGGATGTCCAGTACCAGATCTTCTGAAGAAAATAATAGCTATTGGCATCCTTTGGGTTCTAGGAATCATAAATACTATGAGTGTAAAGATTTCAACCTGGGTACAGAATATATTTACTGTGCTGAAAATGATGGCACTGAGTCTAATTGTGATTGCTGGACTTGTACTACTTGGGACAGATAAAGGCAATTCAGAAAACTTTAAAGATGCTTTCATCGGTCAAGTTCCTAACGCAGTACAAATTGCAGAGTCATTCTATCAAGGTCTATATGCATTTTCAGGGTGGAACTATTTGAATTACCTCGCTGGTATGTATACACATTCATTTTTTTATTGTATGCATTTTATTTAATGTTTGTTACACATAGCATGTGTGCTTGCCTATTTAGTGTCACCTTGTACAGTAACATAAACACTAGACTAGTGCATTCATTTTCAAACAAATTGTGAGTCATCTGAATATTGGGAGATAGGTTGTTAATGCAAAATCCAAAAGTCCGAAACGCATTATGAGTAAATCACAAAACAAACAAGACATACAATGCATGAAACAGTTTGATTCATGATTCCACTCATTGTGCCAAAAAAAAAAAAAAACAGATGAATGATGGGAAAAATGATGACTGATGGTTAGGGACAGCTACTAAATGTTGAGTTTTTTTCCCAGGTCAAATAGTATTATGTAATAAATATATTTGCTACTTCTCCTCCTCCCCTCCCCCATTTTTTTCCCCTTGGTCTTACTTGATCTAAGAACAAAATGGCACAAAAATTAGCCTATCGGTGTATATTGCACTTATCACTGTTTGTATTTTGCAGTACACCGATTGACCAATTGTTACATCACTGTGGTTCATCCAATTTTCTTCCTCCTGAAACTATCACATGGATGAAATTTGTTCGAACTAAAAAGCTACAAATCAACCTAAAACATTGGATGAAAGTGTGAAACATCAGGTAAGAAATTGGGTGAACCATTTTTTTAAATTTTTTTTTACCTTGCACTAGTCTAATAAACATTGTTTAATTTTTAACAGACATGAACAAACAATCGAGAGGAAATAAATAAAGAAAACAAGTAGACAAAAAGATTGGGATGATCCCCAATATGCCAGTCACTACATGTAGTGTGGTTGAGTGGACCATGGTCTGACAGGAAGTGCTCACTGAGAGTAACAAGCACTTCCTGTCAGACCAGGTCTGCTCAGCCACGCTAAATGGAGGTGAGCAGGTATAAAAGGGGAAGGGAATGGGGAAATGAGTCACAAGGAGGAGCTGGGGGGGAAGGGAGGAGATTGAGACACATGAAGGAATTGAGGAGGATGAAAAATATGGAGGCACTGGGGGATACATAGAGTAGCTGGGGGATAATCAGACACATGGAGGGTGGTGTCTAGTTACACTTCAAGATGTACTTGTAAGTACATACAGCATCACCTACTTATAAGATGCAGAGTGTTACTCTGATGCACCATGTGTTATTTTATAGAGTTTGATAGTTTACCCACTTCTCTATGAGTATTGATGTCCCGAACGGTTCGCCACAGACGGCGAACATATGCGGTAAACTTTGACCCTGTACCTCACAGTCAGCAGACACATTCCAGCCAATCAGCAGCAGACCCTCCCACCTCCTGGACAGCTCACTAAGAATGCAGCTTCACAATGAATGTAAAATGGATGCTGTCCAGGAGGTGGGAGGGGCTGGGAGGGAGGGTCTGCTGCTGATTGGCTGGAATGTGTCTGCTGACTGTGAGGTACAGGGTCAAAGTTTACCGCATATGTTCGCCATCCACGGCGAACCATTCGGGACATCACTATCTATGAGCCATTTATTCAAGATTTTACTGCTATTAGGTTATCATGCATTATGTCTGCATTAGTTGCTTGTCAGAGATTTATATATGACCCCCCAAGTATGTTAGGGTGTACATGGATTTATATTTTCAGGAAATATGAAGGGAGGCTGTGTGACCAACAGCCTAGGAGGTGGTTATGGCTTAAATAAAGACACAGCTCCTGACTGGAGTTAAGTTGAAGAGGTTTTTACTTCTTTTTTATTTTTCTTACATTTTTTTTAACAAAAATGTAACTTGATGTGCATGATGTATATAACTGGTAGCACACATTGTAATAAGTGGTTATTATATTTTACAGTACCTCTCAAGGAACTTGTAGAACGTTAATGGAAGAGCCCTTTAGCCTGGGGAGCAAAATCGTTTAACATTTAACAATAACTCACATAGAAAAATAATTTTCTATTACTCAAAAACAGTATTAGATTTGCATTGATTGTTTTTGTTTTCCAGAGGAGATAAAACACCCAAGCAAGAACATTCCCCACACAGTATTCACGTCCATAACTGCAGTGATTGTGTTCTATCTGCTGGTCAACATCTCATATCTAACAGTGCTCTCACCCAGGGAGATTGTATCTTCAGGTATTGCTGCTAACAATGAGCTACATTCACTTACTTTTGCTTTATTTTTCCTTGTTTATTAACTGCGCACTTACTTTACGCTCAATTTTATAGATGCCATAAAGAGCCATGCTGCTGTTTAAAGGAAATTTCACTTGGAAGTTAGCTTAATTAAGCAGTTTTTGGGAATAGATCATGCCCCTGCAGCCCCACTGCTCAACTCTCTGCCATTTAGAAGTTAAAACACTTTGTTTCTTTCCATGCAGTCATAGCCACACCTCCCTTGGCTGTTACTGACACAGCCTCCATGACAAAATGGTTTAATTTTCAAACAGATGTTTACTTACTTCAGACGTTTTTATCTCTGTCACATATTCATCCGCATATAAAAATGTGGTTAATGACATTTACTGTCCACACAGGAAAAGTTGTGCCGAGCAGCAACCAAATCCACAGAAGGGTTAATGCTGAGCAGCAATTATACAAATGGTAACCTGGTAACTGCCTTTGGGGTCAAAGGCCTGTTACAGCCTATCAGATCTAGAGGAGGGGTATTTAGGCCCAGTTCTCATCCTGCTCAGTGCCCTGTCGTGGTTTCCCTTGTGGTTGTCCGAGAGCGCGTTATTGATTCTGGTAATTCTGGTTATTTGACTTTGGCATTGTTTTTAACTTCCCTTTTTTCTGGCATCCCTGACTCCTGGCTTTTCCTTATCGTTGTGTCTCTTTCTGTTTCCCTTGACCTTGGCTATTCCTGACTATTCTTTGGTACGTTAGTCCGGCCATTCTAAGGTCCGGTATACGTTACCTATCAGTCCTCTGTGTTACACAATTCTACGTGCTGGATCATTCTGTAATCCTGACATTACGACAGGGCCATAGATCCTGTAGAATTGTGTAAGCACATAGCTGCTTGCGACAGGAAACTAGAGGAGAATGATCACCGCTTGAATCAATTTGCCCAGGCTTTCAGTACGCTTCTTACTCGTACAGCGCATCTGCAACCTGCGGCTGCTCCTACTGTCTCACCTCCGTCTTGTGTACCTCCGCCTATAGTATACAAGGCACCAACTATCTCTTTATCTCCTCCTCTGCATTTTGATGGTAATTTCCAAGAATGCCGGGGATTCCTTAACCAAATAGAGTATCATTTTGAGGCCTCACCGGGATCTTTTCCACAGACAGAGCTAAAATTGGTTACCTGATGAATCAATTAAAAGGTAAAGCTTTAGTTTGGGCCAATCCATTATGGGAGAGTAATAGGAGTGTGGCACACAATTACCAGGTGTTTATTACGGAATTTAAACTTACGTTTGAACCATTAGGCAGGGAGGAGGACGCCTCTACCACCCTGATGCATATCAGACAAGGGAACCAGTTTATCTCGGAGTATGCCATAGAATTTCGTACCCTAGCTTCCGAGGTAGACTGGACTAATAGTGGGTTAATCTCTGCATTTAAAAAGGGACTATCTGAAACTATGCTTGATGAGATTGCCCCCAAAGACTTACCCAAAAAGCTTAATGAATGTATCACTTTTGTCATGCAAATTGATAATAGATTGAGAACCAGAGAAGCTACTAGAAACAAGACCAGACACATGAATATGCCTTTAGCACCCCACTTCTCCAAACCTATTGTCCCTGAATTTCCTGTACAGTCTGAACCCATGCAGTTGGGGGTCACTAGACTGTTGGAAGCAGAAAGACAATATAGGAGAAAAGAAGGCCTATTACTATACTGCGGTAGAAAAGGGACATATGAGAAACAATTGTCCCATACGTCCGGAAAACTACTGCACCTTAAGGGGACAGGTCTTAGGTTTAATGGAAACGTCCTCTGGAATGGATAAAAATAGGTTTCTCCTTGATATTTCTATTGCCTTTCAAAAGAAGAACTTTTCTAACTGTAATTTGATGGGGACCTTTCCCCCCCCCCTTTTTTCTACTTTCTGTACCCCTACCCACTTAAATATGACAAAATAAAAATTGTCAAATTGAAAAAAAAAAAGAAGAACTTTTCATGCAAAGCCCTGATGGATTCAGGTGCCGCTGGAAACTTCATTGACGTTCAATTTGTTAAAGGTAATACTATACCTTTCAAGGAGAGACTATCACCTCTAGCTGTTGAAGCTATTGATGGGAGACCACTCTCACAACCATTGATTACACGCGAAACCTTACCCATTAATTTGTCCATTGGTGCCTTACATAAGGAAGAGATTACATTTCAGGTTATTGCATCCCCTTTCTGTCCGATCATATTAGGCTTTCCATGGCTTAACCCTCATATTTTTTTTTAATGAATATAATTTTTATTTATTCTTGTGTTACTTATGCGGAGATCGGAGACTCGCAGGTCTCTAAGGTGAGTAGTCATAATTTTTCCTTGAAAACAACAATGTATGTTTGGGCTCGCAGGCCCACAATGTTGACGGACTTGCAAGTCCCTATTTTCCAGGTTCACAAGCACCTTCAAGTACATCTTACCATCTGTCATTTGTTTTCCTAATTGGGTTTTGTTTACATGGTTTATACGTTTCATGTATAGTAGCCGGTGGTCTCCTTATGTTTGTGTTGAGGTTCGCAGACCTCGTATGCAGCCTTTATTGTTAGGTGCAGTTCAGGTCCCTAAATTTAGTGTTGGGCTTTATGCCTGTAGCAGATTAATGTGAGTCTCCCCTTAGTGTCCCGGGTGTCCTGTATCTAGGGTATAATGTACCTGTGTTGAGAGGGTTATGACTCATATTTCGGGGGGGTTTGAACGTGGTTCGTTGCTGCCCTCAGGCTATGTTGTGGTTATCCCGTCTGCTCGGTTTATGTTTCATTAGGGTCGTGTCTCTTGGAATTTATGAGTTGTGTGTGAACCCGTATGGGTTTTCCGTTCAGGGCCCTAGTGTCTCCTCTATATGAAATAATTTCTGCTTTGATTGGGGTATCGTCCTGTGTGGGTCTTTAGGAGAGAGGGGGTGGGAAAGGTCGGGGTTAGGGTGAGGAGGGAGGTGTCTGTAGTCGTTGTCTCCGTCGTCTGTCGTCTAGTGGGTGTTCTAAGCCTTAACCCTCATATTGACTGGGCTAATGGGGAAATATTAGAATGGGGTAAGGATTGCTATGAAAGGTGTATATTGAATGTTGCCAAAAGAGTGGGCACTATTGGATTACCAAGATATGTTACAGTATCCCAGTGAGTAGTATCAATCGAAATAAAGACTCTAACACTTTAGTGAGTTTTCCCTTAAAACCTCACAGCAAACAATAATATACATACAATTTAAGGTGGAGTTACCCACTAGTACACCTCAAAACCCGGAAATCCCTATACAGTACCAAGACATTAAAGAAGTATTCAGCAAAACTCAGTTCATTATTTATTCTCCTGACATTCAGACTCACCGCGATCACGTTAGACAAGTTCTGCAGACCTTGTTAAAGAATCAACTTTATTGTAAATTAGAAAAATGCATATTTGACCAATCTGAAGTACAGTTTTTGGGATATAATATCTCTGCCTTGGGGTTTCAGATGGATCCTAAAAAGCTGAAATCGGTTCTACAATGGCCTTTACCCACAGGGTTGAAAGCCATTCAAAGGTTAATTGGTTTTGCCAGATATTACAGAAGGTTTATAAAGGGATTTTCTTCAGTAATAGCCCCCATCACCAATATGACACGCAAGGGGGTTAGCATTACGATATGGTCTAAGGAGGCTATAGAAGCCTTTGAAAGTCTCAAACAGCGGTTTGCCTCCACCGACATATTGAAACATCCTGACACCAGTAAACCTTTCATACTGGAAGTTGATGCATCAGAGATAGGGGTAGGGGCAGTTCTTTCCCAGAGGGAGAGCCAGAATACTCCATTGCATCCTTGTGGTTACTTCTCTAGAAAGTTGTCTCCTGCCGAGCGCAATTATGATATTGGCAATAGGGAATTGTTGGCCATTATTCTAGCTCTCAAGGAGTGGCAACATCTTTTAGAGGGTTCCAAGGACCCCCTTTTGATCATTACTGATCACAAAAACCTGGCTTACATAGGAGATGCTAAACGATTGTCTTCTAGACAAGCTAGGTGGTCTCTGTTCCTTTCTCGCTTTACTTTTCTTATTACTTATAGACCTGGTTCTAAAAATGTCAAGGCTGACGCCTTATCCAGACAGTTTGATACAGAGTCTATACAAGAGCAAGAAAAGTCCCATATCATTGCTTCCACTATCCTTTCATTGTCCTCTCCGCTGCTTGGCTCCATCATGGAGGCTCAGTCTCAGGCGCCCTGCGGTAAACCTCAGGACAAATTGTTCATTCCATTGGGGGAAAGGGTTAATATCATGAATGTGTTTCATGACAATGTGTCTGCTGGTCACCCAGGTATTAATAAATCTACTTCTGCTATCATGAGGTCATTCTGGTGGGATTCCCTCAGGAAGGATGTTAAGGAGTATGTGCAGGCTTGTTCTGTTTGTGCAGTTTCCAAAGGACCTCATAAACTCCCTTGTGGCTTGTTACAACCTCTTCCCGTTCCTGAGGTCGCATGGTCCCACTTGTCTCTGGATTTCATTGTAGAACTTCCTAGTTCTAATGGTTATACCACTATTCTCATGGTTGTTGACCGTTTTTCTAAAATAGTTTACTTCATCCCTCTCAAGAAATTACCATCATCTCAAGACCTGGTACTGATCTTTATACGTGAGATTGTCCGTCTGCATGGCATTCCTCACAATATTGTATCTGATAGAGGTTCTCAGTTTGTATCCTGGTTTTAGAGGGCTTTCAATAAGCAATTGGGGATTGAATTGTCTTTTTCATCCTCTTACCACCCCCAGACTAATGGTACAGCTGAGAGGCCCAACCAGTCTTGGAGTTATACTTGCGTTGTTTCGTTAATAGCACTCAAGACAATTGGTCAGAATTATTACCATGGGCCGAGTTTGCTAGGAACAATGCTGACCATGACTCCTCTGGGCATAGTCTATTTTTTGTTAATAATGGCCGGCATCCTAATGTCCTACTGGCTGTTTTTTCTGATACGGCTATTCCTGCCTTGGATGACCGTCTGGCTTCCATCTGTGATACCTGGGTTAAAGTTCAATCTGCTCTGGGTACTACTGCTGACACGTCGAGTACCCAGAGTGGGTGAGAGGGTTTGGTTATCTTCTCGTAACATCAGGCTCAAAGTCCCTAGCATGAAATTTGCTTCTAGGTTCCTTGGACCTTTTCATGTTCTTTGTAGGATCAATCCTGTTGCGTACTTTCATGTGTCCTTGCTCAAACCTCTTGTTTGCAATAAATATACTGTCTCAAGTGTCCCCCCTCCTCCCTTAGTTGTTTCTGGACAGGAAGAGTATGAGGTCTCCTCCATAATTGATTCCAGGTTTTCTCGGGGCACTTTACAGTACTTGGTGGATTGGAAAGGTTATGGACCAGCCAAACGTTCTTGGGTTCCGGCATCTGATATACATGCTGGCCGCAAGATTCGCTATTTTCACGCCAAATTTCCTCTCAAGCTTGGCCCTGCCCGCCCGGTGGGCGTTCTTCAGGTGCGGGGTAATGTCACTTATTCATCCGCTTATAAAAATGTGGTTAATGACATTTACTGTCCACACAGGAAATGTTGTGCCGAGCAACAAACAAATACACAGAAGGGTTAATGCTGAGCAGCAATTATGCAAATGGAAACCTGGTAACTGCCTTTGGGGTCAAAGGCCAGTTATAGCCTATCAGATCTAGAGGAGGGGTATTTAGGCCCAGTTTTCATCCTGCTCAGTGCCCTGTCGTGGTTTCCCTTGTGGTTGTCCGAGAGCGCGTTATTGATTCTGGTAATTCTGGTTATTTGACTTTGGCAGTGTTTTTGACTTTCCTGTTTTCTGGCATCCCTGACTCCTGGCTTTTCCTTATTGTTGTGTCTCTTTCTGTTTCCCTTGACCTCGGCTATTCCTGACTATTCTTTGTACGTTAGTCTGGCCATTCTAAGGTATTGTATTCGTTACCTATCAGTCCTCTGTGTTACACAATTCTACGTGCTGGATCATTCTGTAATCCTGACAATCTCCTACTCAGTAAATTGAACTTTAATCACACTCAGGAGGCTCCTACAAGGTCTAACAAACTATTAACAGAGAAAGAGATAAGACATTTTAAATTAAACAGAATTTTATTTAAAGGAAGTGTAACCATTAGATCTCATGTTACAGGAAGTGTTTAGAAAGGCTTTGTAATTCAAATGCAGGAAGGTGTGCCTAGGGTGCATAAACAGAGTGATTTAACCTAGATGGCAGAGAATTCAGCAGTGGGACCTGCAGAGGCATGCTCGATACATCACAAATGCTTTATTAAGCTAAAGTTTTTTTAGAGACTATAATGTCCCTTTAAAGATCTATATATTTAGTATTATGTCTCACAGAATGGCTTTTAGGTGCAACCCAGCTCTGTCAGCAAATCTGTTTTGGCCAACTAAGTGCATGCTTTGTGTTACGCTGGCAATATATAGATATATCTGTAATTAAGTTATAACTGCAAACTGCAAATGTTTATTACTGATTTTCTTCCCTGTAAATATTAAAAAAAGAAAATAAAAACATGCCGGAGTCTGGAAGACTCCTGCCTGTTCTAAAGCAAGCACCATACAGCATTCAACTTTTCAGTTCCTTATGTGCTTATCTCACTCATAGCACTGAATGGGGGGAAAGGAGAAGCAAACTACTAACAGGATGCATGCTGAAGTTTTTGTGACTACCGCATATAATTACTGAGAAACAATAATCTCTTTCAAAAACAATTAAATAGATAAATAAATAAATACAAATGTGGGGTATGCTGGACCCTAAACAAAATGGGTTTGGAGGGTGACGAGTGACCTTCACCATTTACTCCTCCCAGGGCTTTCAGGTGGAGGATTATTGTTTAACAGGGGATGGAGATGCTCAATTTTTGACAAACAATAGACTTCTCCATTAATGTGCTTGTCTAGTAACATGTATATTGAGTGAAGAGTACTTGCTAATCAGAACACTGAGATTGATGGGATTCCAAGCCAATCAATCACAGTGCTGTGACTGAATATTCAAAGCAAAGAGGTCTATATAAAGCAAAATAAATAAACAAAAAATTAAATAAAATAATAGATTTAAACCCTTTGCGACTCATGATGAAGATTTTCCATCAATGTGGTCCTACCGTTAAGGAAGTATGGCAGGAAATTTCTGTAATTTACTAAAGTTAACCCCAGATCACAGCGATTGCTCCGATCGTGAGGTTAAAGCTGCTGCAGTCTGCCTTTGTGTCTGAGGCAGACGAGCAGCACCCAATCACGCCATTCCTGCACATGTGACTGCTCATGTCAGAGCAAGCACATGTTCTTCGGGGACTTCGGACCCGCCTCCCTGCACTTCCATGTTCAGTGTGAAGTGCAAGGAAACGGATCAGCGCCGATCCTCTTTTCTCTGTAAAAAATTTTTTATTTAAATAAAATCTCACCCTCTTTACCCAATCCTAATAAAAATTAACCCCCTCTATGCCAGTTGATCACTGCCTGCATTTAGCTAGCTGGGCTGGGTGGAAGTTAGTGGGGAATTGGGGAATTTGGGGTTAGGTTAGCAATGGGTTAAGAGTAGAAAAAGTTTTAAAAAGTAAAAGAAAATGATTTAATAATGATTAAAAAAGTTTTAAAAGGTAAAAAAAAGTTAATCAAGTTTAAAAAGGTACAAAAAATGCTTATTACCACTACACTTGGTAGAAGCTAGCAAAAGAATTATCCAACGCTAAGGTTCACAATATGCCTTTTGAAATACTCCAGGGTGTATTCTTTAAGAAATGGTATGCGTTTGTGGTTTAATTTGAATAATTAACCTGCTAACCTACTCCAGAATGAGACATGGACACAGCGTAGAAAGTTTGAAAAAAAACTGGAATGGCTGTGTCTCAAATGTGCCCGTGCAACGTCCACATATACCTGGCAAAGTAACATATGGGGATATTGCTGTGTCAGAAAGGTAGAAAAAAATGCTTATTGCCACTACACTTGAAAAATTATCCCACGCTAACATTCAAATAAGCGTTTTGAAATACCCTGGGATATCTTCTATTAGAAATGGTATGCCTTTATGAGGTAGTTGGAATATGTAGCCTGCTAAAGTGCTCCAAAATGGAACACAAACCCATAAAAACCATCAATGGAAATTAACACCCAAAAACCTTAAATTATCACATCTCTTTTACAGCACTGTAACTTCACAAAATAGTGTCTAATTCATACATTGGGCATATTGTTTCAGTTAGAAGATGTAACTGAGTGTAATTTAGGGAATCATTCAGTGTCTCTTCCCTCTGCATGATGACACTGGACTTTTCTAATAGATATTGTGACAAACTTACTGCCCTGTGTGTGTTTGTCCAGGATCTTTTGGCAACTGCACAGCCCTCTAGGGTAAGGAAACCAGGCCAAGACAAAGTCTAGTTTCAAAGGCCTCTGTCCTGTTTATTTTCTGTTGTTAAGAAGTAGCAGGATACAATACGCAGCAAACCTTCTTTCTCCTCAAAACACTTCCCTCACTCCACCCTGCTTTAACTGCAGTTATATAGCTGCTCACAGCCCCTACAGGTGAGGCTAATGAAGGCAGTGAGCCAGAACTCCTCAGAATACCTGGGCTGGACTCATACACAGCCACTCTGACAGTTGGTGGAGAATCGTCCCACCCTGCTCTTCCGAATACTCCAACTCAGAGACCCAAATAACAACATAGAAAAAAACCCTACATTTCAAGTTAACTTTCCCTGGGGCTGCATGTGCTTACCCACATTTCAGGATAGTGGCTGTGTTACAGTCTGGGTGCCAGATATACACCCCTGACCACCATCACCAACACTCTGTCACAATATGCATTAATTCAATACATCTCTTTGAGGAGATGTTGATTGGCTAGGGCTGTGTTTGGCTTTGCCCCGATCTGCCTCCTTGACAGTCTCAGCCAATCATAATTGGCTCAGAACAACACTTCTGATGATGTCAGCCACGCAGGCAGATTATGTGCAGAGCCAGCAGCTGCAGACTTGAACAACAGTATGATTTTACTATATTTAGAGGGGCAAGGGAGGGACAGGGGGGCTAGATGGGGGTCTTTCTAATTACATGGTGGGGCATTGCAAACCATAGCATGTATTAATTTTAGGGCTCAAAATTTCAAGCTGCATGCTACTAGACTGGCCTAAAAGTTCTGCAACTCTGGCGAGTCAATGGCACACACCAGGCATGCATTTCACTCCTGGCACTCATTTCGATGTTACTTTGACACGTATCACTACAGTCGACATACACCCCTTCATGGCATTACCTCTGCTGAAATCTCTTTTCTTCCAGTCTCAATGTCAGACCTCAATTGTACAATTCTGTTAATGAACAAATCACCAGAGAGCTGTTTATACAGACATTGTAATTATTGAAAACATACCTACCGAGATGCTTTTTTTTGTATATTAATAAATGCATGCTTTCTAATCCATCTTCATATATAATGTCTTCCATTCCCTTATTAAATGCTTTTGGCATTAACTAAAAGAAGCAATATATGGTTTCTAATTATAATAGTTGGTAATTGTAATCAATATTTAGCATTTCATGGTAATTACTCACATGGAGATGTTATGTAATTGCAGCTGCAGTCTCGGTAACATGGGCTGATAGAACAATTCCAACAGTGGCCTGGATTATCCCTGTGTCAGTTGCTGTCTCAATATTTGGTTCTCTCAACGGTGGCATATTTATGTTAGGAAGACTAAACTATGCTGGAAGCAAGGAGGGTCACCTGCCATCCATCATATCCATGATTCATGTGCAATATTTAACCCCAGCACCAGCCATGATCGTCTCAATAATTATAGCATCTATTTTCGTCATCCCTTCTGACCTCCTCTCTCTAACAAACTACTTTTCATTTTGTTTCTGGCTTTTGATTGGCCTGACTACCGTAAGTCTGATTGTTCTACGTTATCGTGAACCTAATCTTCACAGGCCATACAAGGTAAGATATTTAATTAACACATATTTTCTTTAAGGTTTTAATGAACTACAATTGCTATATTTTCTTGCAATAAAATTTAATAGTGTAGCTATTAAAGGGAAGATCTTAAAACAAATAAATTATTAGTTGTTTTACGTTCACTTCACAATTTACCTTAATCAAACTCAGCAATGTGTGTCTCAGAAGATTTACAAACTATTTCAAAGATTGCAATATATAATCAGAAACATTTTGTACTGCTATTTGTGTCATAACTCGACAAATATTATAATATTTCTGTTAGCTCTTTAAAAAGAGCTTTACGTTTCATTTATACATGGTGCTAGCAGTTTTATTTTGAAAATATTTTTTTTATCTGACATGCGCATAGTCTTCTGCTCTTCTGTTCTCCACCTAAAGCAACCACAGAACCTTCACTGTGATTGCTATGGAAAACTCTAGCCAGTGCTGCTAGTGGCTAGGGAGTATAGGAATAGAGTAACATGAAACCAGCTTGTTGTTGTCACTATAAGAAGGTTTGCCCTGTTTTGAGAAGTTACCCCAAGCAGGGCAAAGCACTAAAGAGCAGAGGAGGAGCGTGGGCTCTCTGATGCGATCATAACAGGGGGTGTTCCTTTTAAGCACAAACTAACGTTTGTCTTTTTTTTCTGTTCCAGGTCTTCCTTCCAATTGCATATGGAGTTGTTGCAGTGACTTTATTTTTAGTGATTGCTCCAATCGTACAAAGTCCAAAAGTTGAATATTTCTATGCTTTGCTGTTTATGTTGAGCAGCCTGATTGTGTATTTTCCGTTTGTATATTTCAAGTTGCGTCTACCCTACTTTGATAAGATCACATGCTTTTTACAGCTTTTCCTTGAAGTGTCACCCACTAATATATATGAAGACTGTAAAGATCAGTAACATTGACAACTAATTTCAAACTGATGTTCTGTAGGCTTAAAGTGGCACTACCTGCACTGTAACTGCTACAGGTCATTGCATTGATTATGGTGCTTTGAGTCTTTCCCCCAGATTCGTGTCAACATCTTTTCAAGAGGATGAACTTTTGCATTAGTTGTCTGACTCCCTTTAAGTAAACGGCGCTACCAGGCAGGCTCCACCACGCAGGCTCGCCGCCTAGGTCATGTTCTCTTTGACTCCAACCTCTCCTTAAGCCCTCATGTTCAGTCTATTGCCAAATCCTGCCGCAGCCATCTACTGCTGCGCCTATCTCAAAAACACTGCACGCATTTGCCCATACTGAATGCCAGATGCGGCTAAGGTGCTGGTTCATGCCACTGTCCTCTCTTGCTTTGACTACTGTAATCCGCTTCTCAGTGGACATACATGCTCCCAACTTGAGCTGTTACAGTCTATAATGAATGCAACATCGAGGCTCATCTTTTTGTCTGCCCACACTTCCCACGCCTCACCCCTCTGTTAGTCCCTGCATTTGCTTTCCATACCATATAGGGCTCAATTCCGGTTCTTGCTTTCAAATCTCTACACATTGCTGCTTCCATCTATCTATCCTCCCTAATACACAAGTATGTCTAGTCTAGGCCCCTATGCTCTGCAGAAGACTTCCATCTATCTTCTGTTCGTACTCCCACCTCTGATGCTCACCTTCCTGTTGAACTCTCTTCCCTCTTCTGTTAGATGCTCACCCAGTCTTCACTCCTTCAAAAAATCATTAAAACCTCACTTAGAATCCAAACCAAGTAGTCAACAGCGAAGCGCTTATTTTAAGTAAAGTGAATAAAGTACAAATAATATCATCAAATACCTTAATAATATTGGTGTATAACCTCATACAAAAAGGGCTATATGAAAGATATATACAGTAGGGCAAAACCTTATAGAAGAACAATTTAAAATATGTGACAATGGAACACTCTTATAGTACTGAGCTTAGAACCAAGCTCTGGTGTACACAACAGTGGGGTCGTTTAGGCGACCCTCCCCTCCATACTGCCGTTGTCTTTTTTAGCCATTCCTGTATAATGGCTTGAGAAAAACATATATTGAGCAATATAGTATATTATGGTGAATTCTTTTACTATAATAAATATGGTACTCACTAAAGTTAGAGCCCGGGAATAGGCTGAAGAAAAGCGCAATGTACAGTTTGGGACAACACTCCCATCTTTACATAAAGCGAAACCAGATATCATAAATGAGCTTAAAATGTATTAACTAATATATTTATAATACAACAAAATAATAAAATCAAATACATAAAGCAATATGCAATATATACTTCAATTTCTTATAGATCCCCAGGAAGCATTTCACCAGTCCTCCACCGGCTTCCTCAGCTGGACAAGTCTCTAAAGATCAGTGATATTGACAACTCATTTCAAACTGATGTTTTGTAGGTCTATAGTGCCACTACAGGCACTGTTACCTCTTCAGCTTTTTGTAGTGGTTATGGTACTGTATGACTTTTGATGCCATCCCCCATATTTGTGTCAACGTCTTCTCAAGAGGATGAACTTCTGCATTAGCTGTCCAACCATGGGTGCAATGAAAACAGAGGGTGCTTGACTAATCTAGCACTATGGCTTGCTACTATCATTACCATTTGAAGTTCATGTCATCCAACTCACATCAGAGTGGTCAGCTTTAGATGCCAGGAAAGCGGATTTTTTTTCCACACCTCTAGAAAATAGTTTGACACAAACAGAAAACGGTACCCACAAATAATTGTGACAAGCTGTAGTTGTTATAGTACTCACACAGTATTGCTATAACAATGAAAGGTCTGCTATTTTAAAATTGTATCCATGATGTAGTGGACTGCTTAACATGTTATGGTTTGCTAAGATATTTGATTTTATGTAGCCTTGTAAAATGTAGTTACTTTTTTTTTTGTATGTTCCTTAACCTGTATTTTTTTTTCATCAGATTCTGTCTGATTTTTTTGTTACATAATCAAAAATTAAATTTAAATATGCATTGCTTAAATTATCAAGATGCTTCACATTACTTTAATGAACTGTCTAGAGGCACCACCATAATATATATTTTCTTCGTATAAAAATGTTTTTATTGCTGCAGATTGCCAAAGCTGTTTGAAAACTCATAGGGCAGGAGGACATCCGTATCCTATCTACTACCATTGATACACGTGATATGCCCTCAACTTGTTTTAAATTTACATGTAATAAATGCATTTATGCTTTTATATATAAGAGCATCATGCGCTATTATATAGTTTTTGTTTTGTGTAGCTAGGTTTGAAAAACTTTTTACATTTACTCATTATATTTAATAAAGTTGACAGATGATTACTTTCACAAATTTGAGAGGTTAATCAAATAGATTATAATCAAATTATAACACCAAAAAGTGGTGTTATATACATTTCATGGAAAATTATATGAAGAATGGACTTATACCTGGTGGTCTGAGAACAGAAAACTGATGTTCACAGAACAGAGACTATTTTAATTCATGATAGTAACAATCAAATATGAAAAGGTCATTGTCATAGTAGCCCTTCCCCCTTAAAATAATATATTGCTTACTTCCATTTCAGTGCAGAGGCTACTTTTCCTGGCAGCTTGATTCTCTTCCAGTATATCCAAGATGAGGCATCAGGTACTCACAGGTTTAAAAAAATAAAGTAGATTTACTGCATCAAAAATGCAACAGAGCAATGTTTAACCCCTTAAGGACACACGACGTGTGACATGTCACAATTCCTTTTTATTCCAGAAGTTTGGTCCTTAAGGGGTTAAACCTAAACAAAGGTCTTCCAGTGACTTCACTCCTCCTCATTGGAAGTGAAGGGACGTCCTGGAGTGTGGGCTGAGCGGAGGACATGGGTGGCACGAAGGAGGGATGTGTCCCCACTGGTTGACAATTGCCAGCATGCTGTGTGTTCTAATTACAGGTGTCTAATATGCAAAGAACTGACATTAGAAAGCCAGGAAAAGTAGTTCTTGGCTTTCTGTTACACCACCAACAACATAGGGCCAGATCTCTGTATGTGCAGTGTTTCATAGTGTAACATTGTATAACACAAAATCCAAGCCCCGTTGTGTATCAGTAAAGAGGGATGCACTGTGCCGAGCAGTGCTGTCACTCAGTATATAATTTTGTGTTCTGTATATATATATATATAGCCTCAAGTATATTGTATATATTCAAAAATTATTATGACATTGCTCATATGATATCAACCCCACATTGCAGATTGCTGCCTCTTTGGGAACACACACTAATATGGTTACACACACATACACACTCTGATACATGTACACACATACACACATACACAATGATGAACAGAGACATACAATGACACACACATTGCCAGATACAGACACACAATTACAGTATCTGTCTGGCAGTGTTTATTGGTTCCTGTGTGTGCACATCTGGTATTATGTATCTGTGTGTACAGGTATGTACCTATGTGTATGTGCCTGGCAGTGAATATGCTCATGCATCTGTGAGTGTATATCTGTGTGGATGCATGCAAGCATAACTTATTTTTAAGTGAAACACTGAGAAATTATAATGGAGTGCTATATAAAAATAACATAGCCATATAACTTGTTTTGGGGTGGAAAAGCACAAGGTGCATATAGAAAATAAAACAAACATAATAGTATCTACTGCAGTACTGCAGTATTGAATAAACAAATGGTGAAGTAAAAAAATGTGAGATGATGCACTCATATTCAGGAGATCATTTAAATAATTGGCTCAGATCTTTTGTGTTGATGTGCTTTTAAGGCATCACCCCATATTTCTTCTGAATAGAACTCTCAAAGAGAACACACAATTGAGAGACCAATAGAGTAATGAAAAAAAAAATCAACAAAACATTTAAAATAACCACAAAGGAAATTTGCTCACCTTTCTCATAGCCCAAACGTACCTGGCTTTAAGGTGTAGGAGCATTGTCTCAAAGCAGCATGACACTCCCCCTCATAACCAATGTGGTCCGCTGGATCTTGTTAAGCAATGGACTTTACCAAACCAGTATAGCTTTCACACATTTATTATTAAAAACAATAAACAAACCATAAAAAAGCAGTCAAGCAGACCAGATATGTAATCCTGTAAACTGAGATGCATTTCTCTTAGCAGCTTCTTCAATAAGTATTCAAATGTCCAACTTTTAAATCCATGTGGTATTTCTCTTCCAGGATCACATGGTCGAAAAACTGTTCTTTGTTTAGGAAAGCCATTGAATGATACAGTTGTCTCAAAGGGATGCATGTCCATTTAACAAACACACAAATTATTACGTTTAGAGTTTTGTGAACGGGAACATTGATCACCAACCTGTATGCTTTTTCAAATTTTGACAGAAAACAAATCTTCAATAATGTTTATTTTTACTTTTTCCACAATGTCAGTGTATACATAGCCAATTTATTAAGAAGATAAGAAGATAAGAATACCCATTCATTATCTTACCTTAATAAACAGAAGCAAGACGTTGATGGTGACAAACAGGCCACAGCTTTATTAATATCAATAAATATATAAATAACATTAGCTTATTAAACACTATACATTAACATAATGTAACCATAAACATTCCCAATTCCACCCCTTTGTCGACCATTCCTGCTAATCCTAGGCACCTGCCTCCCACCTCGTCCAATACAGCAACCGGCCTCACAACTGGCCTAACATTAACTCCATGCTAACCACTGGCCTGCCTCTGGCTCAGTGGGCACGTACATTACCCATAATCATAACTGTGATTAGGGGAGGGATCAGCTCCGATCATCCTTTGCCACTGGACCGCTAGTCCAACCCTGATTGACAATGACCTTTTCTGCCAAACTCTGTGACAAGAAACACAAGTTAGAAACATAAACCATAAACCATAACACAAAGGGAAGGAGGGAAGCTGTTCCAAGCTTTTACAGAAATGACCACCTATATATATGATAACCACCCTTTACCCAGGGCTCCACCCCTGATACTCACTCAAGACCTCCCCTGCCCTGGATTTACACTTCCCTCACTCACACATGCCCCTTTTCCTGGCTAGCCTTTGGCCTGCCTTCTCAGGCTCTTACACACATACATTAGTCACCCTCCTGTTTCCTACCTTTTAGATGCAGGAGGATGACTTCCCTGGTGTCTGGTGGTGGCTCAGGCTGATGGGAGTCAGAGTTTCCACTCTGACTCCCTCCTTTCCTTCCTCCCATGTGGCACTGTGTGTAAGCTGGAAAGAGTGACTGGGGCAGTCACTTCCTCCCAGCTCCGATGTTATCACAGGGGGCCCGGTCGCGCTGTTAAAGCGCCGCAGCGCTGACCGGGCCCCCTAGTAATACTTTGCCATCAGGTGGCCCTAACAGCATGGGCCACCTGATGGGCCCCTGAACATGTGACCATGGCGGTTCTACCGTGCTGGCCAGGGCTGCGACCCCTGCGACCATGCTAGTTCCGCCACTGTGTAAATTTATTATTCACACTGATTGGAATCTGGCTGGCTCACCAATATATATATTTATAAATCATACTTGATTGTTAATTCATAATAATTCATAGCCTTATATATTCTTCTTTCATCTGGAAAAATTGTCTCACCTGAGGTAAAATACATAGAATTCTTCTGTATTACATAAAAATATAACACAATCAGATGTATTTACATTTTTCATAAAAAAACAAAAACAAACAAACCTAATTATTTAAGCTTAGAGGGATTCTATAGTGCCAGGAAAACAAATCTGTTTTCTTGTCACTATAACTCCCTACAGTGCCCCCCCTCCCATGGTGCTGAAGGGGTTAAAACACCTTCCATCACTTACCTGAATCCAGCGCCGATGGCTGTGCTCGCATTAGTATTTTCCCATAGGAAAGCATTATTTAAAGTTTTCCTATGGGGAAAAATCTGACGCTGGTCCTAATGCCTTCTCTGGAACTGCAATGTTTACCATTGCAGCACTTGGTGTAAAATTAACACAGCACCAAGACCACTACAATAAGCTGAAGTGGTCTGGGTGCCTACAGTGTCCCTTTAACTAAATGGTCAAGTGCTGATAGTACGTGCTGGGCATTCTGAGTGCCAGGTGAAGATACTGTGCCCCTGATGTACTGTGTCTCTCCTTACAGATCAAATATATACTATATATCTCACAAATACGTTGTTACTAATAAATACACTAAGAGGAAAAAACAAACACAACAAAATTAAATACTTATCAGTAAACAGAAAAACAGCTTCCCACTGAACACCTCCCAATTAGTGTTACATCTAAACAAGCGAAGAAATACAATATGTGTGGGATTCAGCTGATGAATCTAAAATCAAAATAAAATAAAACATAGCATAATACAGTTTTAGAAATGTAATATTTCCTGCTATAGATTGCACTCACAGGATGTTGAAAGTATATGCGCTCTATTGGTGCCTCCCCTGATGTTTTGGGGGCTAGTGTCTCCCTCTTAGGATCAAATATCACCCGGTATCAGGAACCATGCAGGACTCCAACAGGTAGATAGGTAAAAAGGAGGTTTATTGGTTATAAAAAGTATAAAAAGGATTGGTCTTACGCGTTTCATCCACCAGGGGACTTCCTCAGAGACCAGTATACAATAAAACACAGTGAGTATAGTAAATAATGCTCCCAAAAAAATAGCAGCCTGTTCATTGAGCTGAAGTGGTCTGGGTGACTATAGTGTCCCTTTAAATATACTTAGCCATTTGCACTGCTTCCTACTGTGTTTAGTCTATTTTGGTTCTGACACAGCTTATACAATTATGTGCTCTGTGAAGTTTTTAAGTAGCTTTTTTTCACACAAGCGGAAAAACAAAAATTTAATGCATACATGCTTTAGCTTTTGTAATCATTGGCAATTAACAGGCTTTCCTTTGGTTTTACTCCTACCTTGCTTGCTGAATAACACTTTATTTCACATAATTGATTGAATAATCCATGCTTACTAATGACTAGCATTTAAAGATGAGCACAGCTATTGAAAGGAAACAAAGCCCGAATGAATGTATTGGCTTTGGAAACAGTTTAATTCAACACAAACAACTTTACTTTGGAATACAGGCTATTATTTAAGCACAGGCAGAACCCTATTTAATGAATTATGTAAGAAAATACTTTTATCAGTATTTCTTCATCCTGATGGAGTATATCCTGATCATATGCATATATTTCAAGGAACAGTTAAATACAATTGGAAATTAAATCATTAATGATTATCTCCATAAAGCATACACAATGAACAATGTGTTTCAACAGTCTAGGCACCATAAATGTTACTGATGCAAATGTTGTGGTTATCTGCTGTGAAACTGGGGGATGAGAGGAGGAGGGTGGAGAGGGAATGTGGGGACAAGTGACTCAACATCTGTGACTGTGTTTGTGTCAGTATGTCTGTCAGTGTATGTGTGTATCAGTATGTCTGTCAATGCATGTATCTGTGTGTCTGTAAGTAGTCATTGTGTGTATCTGTGTATCTGTATATAGTGAGTGTGTGCATATGTGTATCTGCATGTGTGTCAGTGTTTCTATCTGAGTGTATGTGTATCTACATGTGTGCCAGGTTGTGCATCTGTGTGTCTGTTCGTGTGTTAGTGTGCTAATCTGTATGTTGTCAGTATGTGTATATGTGTGTGTTTATGTGCCAGTGTGTATATCTGTGTGTGTATCTGTGCTTCTGTATGGACTCAATGTGTGTGTCTGTGTTTCTGCATGTGTGTCAGTGTATGTGTCTTTGTGTCTGTGTATCCGCATGTGTGTCATGTTGTGTATCTGTGTGTGTGTGTCAGTATCAGTATGTGTGTCAGTCTGTATATATGTATGTACTTCTAGGGGATTCAGCACTCTTTCTGTATAGTGTAGGTGCAAGCTGCCAAGGCTACTCCCCAATCACCTTCACAAAATAAAAAGAATGATGGAGCCGCAATACAAGTTATTTACATGAAGATTTTTTCCACAATGAAGTGGACGCAGCAACGATTTAACACATACAGTGTCTTTGTCAAAGACACTGCTTGACAAAGACACTGTATGTGTTGAAACATTGCTGGGTCCACTTCATGGTGGAAAAATCTTTGTTTGATTAACTTAGTGTTGCGACTCCATCATTTTTTTTACTATAGTCTGTATATATGTGTCTATATATCTGCATGTGTGTCGGTGTGTATATTTGTGCATCTGTTTCAGTGTGTGTGTGTGAGTATCTGTGTGTGTGTATATGTGTATCACAGTGTGTGTGTGGCAGTGTATGCGTATATGTGCATACATGCCAGCATTTAAATGCCAACACTACACACAAACATGCTCCTGCATTTACACATACTCCATACAAAAACATGCTTACATTCAAACATACAAACACTGCAAGCATGGGAAAATGGTACAACCTTGCAAGCATGGGAAAATGGTAGAGCCCTAGCTGTCAAAGCATTGTTGGAGTTGCAATACAGATGAGGATCTACCTTTTGGCCACTCTTCCCCATGAATGTCTATGTTAGGTTTCCAGCATATTACAAGCAATAACTGATTTCCCCTCTTTTGCCCATGCAGATATTTACCCATAAGGCATTGACATGTTCCCAATTTAATTCATCACATACCACTTGCTTAATATTTGGCTTTAACTCATAGTTGACATACAAACATACCCCTCCACCTTTCCTATTTTTTCAATCCATCCTAAATAAAGTGTAACCAATTAAGTTAACTGCCCAGTTAACTTTTTTAATCTGTCACATATATTCTGCAATGTGGGTTTTTAGTGTTCCAGTGGTTCTACCTTCACATGGGCATGTTTGCATGTATGTAATATTTTTTTATATTGCATGAAATTAAATAATTAATTTAAACAAAATTATAAAATGTATTTTTGTTATGTAAGGTACTACTTGTGCCATTTAATAAATATTTTGTTTATATTTATAATTGGCTGATTGAATTGTAACCTTTAACAAATACGGCTTTGGGAGTTTCCTATTCGATAATGGATGTACATCATCCCTTCAAAAGATAGCAGAGAAGGATAGGACTTTATACATACTTCATAAAACTATTGGTTAAAAGGAGCCACGCTTGCTGATGTCAGTGGAGCAGGGAGGAACAGGAGCTTTGGTGTGTCCAAGTCTATTATTATTATTATTATTATTGGTATTTATATAGCACCAACTAATTCTGCAGCACTTTGCAATATTATGAAAGGGGGGCAAATTTACAATAAATGAGACAAAAATAGGTAGATGAGGACCCTGCTCTAACGAGCTTATACTCTAGATGAGGTGGGGTACAAATACACAACTGGGCAGAAAGGGTGACAGCCACCAAACAAGGTGGAAAAGTAGCAGAACTGGAGGTGAGAGTGTGTGTGGCTCTTTTGGAGAGCAAGAGACAGATATGGATAGGGATAGATTAGTTACTCTGGGAGCATTTATGAACAGATGTGGTTTGAGGTACTTCTTAAACAATTGAAGACTAGGGGGTAGGCAGGCTGTTCCAAAAGAAGGGAGACGCCCGCGAGAAGTCCTGCAAGCACAAGTTAGCAGTAAGGGTGCGAGCAGCGGACAGGAAAAGGTCACCGGCAGAGCGGAGAGACCGAGAAGGGGTATATCTATGGTATAATAAGGGAAGAAATGTAAGAGGGGCTAGAGTTGGTAAGAGCTTTATAGGTAAGGGTTAGTATTTTGAATTGACACCTATAGGATACAGGAATCCAGTGTAAGGATCAACAAAGGGGCGAGGTATGAAAGGAACGACGGGTGAGAAAGATCTGCTAACTAAACGCTGAACACCAATAGTGTTTCTGGTCTTTTTCATTATGTAAGATACTACGTTTGTCATTTAATAAATAAATGTTTTGCTTCTATTTCTTATTTTATGTTCATTCACTCTATTACATCTCAGGAATGAAGAGCTGAAGGTTTATCTGGGAATTCTATCCTTGAACCCTTGTCATAGAGCCAATGTGCTATGGACCAGATGAGCAGTTAAGAATTGGTGTGTGTTTCTTTCATCACTGGAACATTTTTATTTTTATTTTTACAGAATTTTAATTTTTTTTAACATTGTCCTCAAGAACTTCCCTTATTATATCATTGTTTACTTTTACTTTGGGTGAGGTTGAACACTTCTGTTTTTTATTTTGAACCTTACGTATTTAGAGTGGTTGGAGCAGATATGCCATGATCCAAGTAAGTGACTCATGTTGCCATATATTTCTCCCAAGTTAAAATTTACAAACTCAGGTCAGGACCAACCGATATAGGTATACTCTGTAAAATGTTGTGGGTTTAAACACTATATGGCCATATGGTTTGACTAAATTGTCATATTTTAATATGTGATTGGCACCTCCCAGTAATTTGTCAAACTGTTTTAGAACTTACTTGGGCACCCAGGCACCCGTGTTGCATTTGGCTTCACCTGGCAGATATCTTTACTGAGCTAAGTAGGTCAGGTTGTAATTGACAAATTACTTTAGTATGGTGCCAGGGCACTCCAGGAACCATAACCATTACAGTTGTCCATACTGGTTATAATGTTTAGAATGTTCTTTTTAATGAAAATACAATAACTATAATAGCTATAATAAGACAAAAATTACTAACTAAGGAAACAAGATGTTATTGAAAATCCTGTTCAAATAAAATTTTATTGATGATTGCTGGTGCACAAGTGTCACCATGGTTTTACAATGATCAGCCACAACATTAAAACCACTGACAGGTGAAGTGAATAACTGATTATATTGTTACCAAGGCACCTGTTCAAGGGGTGTGATATATCAGGCAGCAAGTTAACAGTCAGTTCTCTTATTTCATGTACTGAAAGCAGGATCCCTTCCATCTCCAAAATAACATGTCTTGTGAGGTGTTCCTGGTACCTACCAAAAGTGATGCAAGGAAGGACAAGTGGTGAACTGGCATCAGGGTTATTGATGTACGTGGTGAGTGGAGGCTAGCCCATTAGTTCAATTACATAGAAGAGCTACTGTAGCTAAAATTGCTTAAAACCATAAAGCTGGCCATGATAGAAAGGTGTCAGAACACACAGTGAATCACAGTTTGCTGCATGTGGTGCTGCGTAGTCGCAGACCAGTCTGAGTGCCCTGGATGACTCCTGTCCACCTTTAACCCCTTAAGGACACATGACATGTGTGACATGTCATGATTCCCTTTTATTCCAGAAGTTTGGTCCTTAAGGGGTTAAAGTACCGTCTTTGGGGACGTGAGCATCAGAACTAGATCATTGAGCAATGGAAGAAGGTTGCCTGGTCTGACAAATCACGTTTTCTTTTAGATAAGTTGTATGGCCAGATGTGTGTGTTGTTTACCTGGGGAAAAGATGGAAGCAGAGTGCACTATGAACAAGGCAGTGTTATCCTCCAGGCCAGGGGTGCCCTAAAGGCAGATCCCTAAATGTTTTAAAAATACAGCTTCCATGATTTTTTGCCATTCTAAAGACATGCAAAGCATTATGGGAGTTGTGGTTCTACAACATCTGGGGATCTACCTTTTGGGCAATGTTCTTTTCACACAGACCACCTACCAAGAAATTGTTGGAGACCACGTGCACCAATCATGTCAATGGTATTCCCAGGTAGCAGTGGTTGCTTTCTGCAGGAAAAGTCATCTTGCCACACTACAAAAAGAGTTCAGGAATGGTTTTAGGAACATGACAAAGAGTTAAAGGTGTTGCCTTGGCCTCCAAATTCCCCAGATCCCTATCCATTTGAGAGTCTGTTTGATGTGCTGGAACAAATCCGAACCATGGAAGCTCTTCTTTCTTAACATTGCTATTTCAGACCAGTTTTTCCAATTCAGTTTTCTATATCTACTGTTTGCAATTTTTTGTTTAACTAAAAACATAGAAAATAAAATATATTTGGAAAGGGCTAAAAGCGCACTCCAATTTTGATTTACCTAACAAAGTAAAATAGTCTTATGCTTGCAAAATTATATAATTCACTAACAAGCGGACACTCATACAATGGTCAGTGACAATCTGCTTTAATTTGATAATTTTAAAAACTGAAAATTGCCAAGAATTCCAAAGGGCATTTCAAAATTCAGATAGGCAAAGATAGGCAAATTCTCCAAGTCAATTCTGCTTTCTGTTTGGCTAGTTTTGTCTTAAAATTAAAATATAATTTGAATTCCTTTCAATTCTTAGTTTAGTGAATATGTTTTATACTCTCTAGAACTGAACAAGATACATTGGATATTATGGTTTATTATGAGAAATGTCAATGTCTTTACTCAGGTGTAAATTAAATCAATACACATTAAACATAGATCAGATATCCGATTGGAATTTCTAGAAATGGACTTTGCATGGATTATGTACTACAACTTCAAACATCCTGACTATTTAATTGCAAAGAGATTTTCACAGAGAAGACTTAAACAATAGAAAGAAGATTTGCATCCTGATGAACAGGAACAGCTAAACATATCCCAATACCTGCAAGGAGTCAACCTAGCATGGAATACTGAGCATGCTAAAATAAATTTATCTGATATATCTAATTACTACATGTATGTGTTTTAATGGTCTTAGCAATAAAACTGTTTAAATAGTATTACCTTAATATCTTCTTGACCATCTGTGTTTTTCCATTAGAAGGCATATTTCCACTCGTATGAGAACTGCATCTTGTCCCTGACTCTCTTCAATAAGAATTTACTAGTCTATTTAGAACAGCACCATTGTTTCTGTTTTAGTATACTTTTTTGGGGGAGGGGGGAAAGGGCACAAGTTTTAAACATACACACACACGATAATGCATGTACATAGTGCAAGTGTTAAAGTAAGGGAATACTCTTATAAACGCTGGTTTGGCAGATATAAATGCGATAAAGAGGAGAAGGGTGGGATAGAAAATAAAAGTTTCTTAAAACAAATTGAGCTTTTACTTGCTGAGTTTGGATGCTTTTGTCTCTCTCTTCAATCAACTTATTTTCCTTGGCATCAAAATTCTCTTTCATCTTCCTGACTTGCGTTTCAAGCTGGTTTAGTAATTCCGCTTTATCCTGCCACTTCATATTCATTGCACTAAGAATAGAAAGAGTAAATGCCTCAAATTAGCCGAGATTCAACTTCAAACAGCACAAGCTCTATTTGCTAAAACCTCTGCTCTAGAGGCCGGTTAATCACCTGTAAGCCTTCCTCACATCTTCCAGTTCAGATTCTCTCTCTTCAAGGAGCAATTCGACTTTGTCCTTCCTCGCAATCTGTCTTTGCAGCTTCCCTTTTAGCTCCTCCAGTTGTGCTGTCTTTTCGTCGGTCTGTTCTCGTAATGCTTTCTCAAGCCCAAGATTTTCTTCACGCAGCTTTCGGATTCGTTCATCTCTCTCTTGCAGTCCCTGTGTGCATGCAATGGGCACAATGCAATGATATAACCACGGTTCTTTATGGTGCAAACAAATCAACAAATATATGTATATATGGCTAATATTAAGCAGAGCAAATGTTATCTATTTCCTAGCTGACAATTAAGTGAAGCATTATTCAGAGTAGAATAGCAATTTGAAAATAATCTAAATTCGAGATGTCTTTTTATCTAGCTTTACAGATCGATTGTTTGCGTAACTTTACTCCCCTTTATTTCAGTATTCCTTCCTAGCTTACAGGTGCCTCATTACTACTGTCGTTAGTATGCAGTAGTATGCAGAATTATCCCCTAGGTGACCAATAGAATGGAAGGAGAATAAAAAATTATACTAGTTGAGTTTGTATATATATACACAAACCATATTAACTTTGTCTCACTGAAGTGGATACGGTGCCTGGGATCCTTTGATGCCGCCCTACTGTCCTACTCAGTGGCGGAACTAAAACAGGAGTGGGCCCTGGTGCAAGAACATTTTTTGGGCCTCCCTCTAGTGCAAGAGTGGTGAAAAGATAGATGCCCATCTGTTGTACAACTCCAACAATGCTATGCCAGCCAGGGATCTACCATTTACCTATTCTTGTAAAATTGTATTTGTGAGCAGTGTTTGTGCATTTAAATGTAGTCATGCTTTTGTATAGCGTATGTCTATGCATGTATGTACTGGGTGTATGGGTATGTATGGGTGTATTTGTATGTACTGTTTCCATTGGAATGCAGTTGTGTACTTGTGTGTAGTTGTTTGTGTTTAAATACAGGAATATGTTTGAATGCAGTGGTGTATCTAGTGTTGGTATTTATATGAGGATGTAGATTTTTGTGTTATTTATTTATTTATAAAATATTTTACCAGGAAGGATACATTGAGATTTCTCTCATTTTCAATTATTTCCTGGGTTCACAAAACATTGCATTGATACAATAGAGTACAATAAAATACAAAAACAATATTAATACACAATATATACAAAATATAACATAGAACTGGTAAGACATATCTAATGAACCATGACAGGTGCATTCTGTGTCTACATGACATGTAGAGAGGACAGTTTAATTGACATGCTTTTGTGAAAAAGTGAGTTTTTAATGTTTTTTGAAGGAGTGGAGTCATAAAGAAGTCTTGAAGGCGAGCATCAGAGGTGGGAGTACGAACAGAGGATAAACGCAGGTCTTTGGCAGGGCATAGGGGCCTAGAAGGGACATATTTGTGTATTAGGTTGGATAGATAAGTAGGAGAACCTGAATTTCATATTGAGCCCTATATCTTACGGGAAGCCAATGTAGGGACTGACAGAGGGGTGAGGCGTGGGAGGTGCGGGCGTACAGGAAGATGAGCCTCACCACCACATTCATTATAGACTGCAGTGGGGCAAGTTGGAAACATGTAGGACCACTGAGAAGCGGATTGCAGTAGTCAAGGCGAGAGAGGACAGTGGCATGGACCAGCACCTTAGCCGCATCTGGCGGTAAGTAGCGGATTCGCACAATGTTTTTAAGATGGATGTGGCAGGATTTGGCAATCGTCTGGACATGAGGGGTGAAGGAATGGTTGGAGTCAAAGAGAACACCTAGGCAGGGAGCCTGCATGGTGGAGCTGATGGTAGCACCATTAACGTGGAGGGAGACAGAAACAAGGTTAGCAACACTTGAGGAAGGAAAGACCAGAAGTTCTGTTTTGGACAAGTTGAGCTCAAGGAAGTGGTCAGCCATCCAGTTAGAAATAGCAGAGAGGCAGTCAGAGACACTAGTCAAGAGGGGCTGGGAGAGATCAGGGGAGGACAGATAGATTTACTTGTCATCCACATAGAAGTGATATTGGAAGCCAAAGGAGCTGATGAGTTTACCAAGGGAGGCAGTATAGATTGAGAACAGTAGGGGACCAAGGGGGACACCAAAAGAGAGAGGTTGGGAGGAAGAAGCAGAGCCAGAGAAAGAAACACTGAAAGAGCCCTGGGTGAGGTAGGAGGAGCACCAATGATTGGCATCAGCATTTGCTGTACAATCTTTTCCTTTACTGTAGGACTTAGGCAGGATTTGTTTCTGTACTGGGCACCTAGTTTTGGAATGGTTTAAATGCAATTTTTTCTATGTGGATGCCAAAAGATAGATTGGGATCTAACAACATACCCAGGTATTTGAAAGAGTGGACTGCGGTCAGTGTGCTATTTGATTTTGTTACGACATGCCAACGTGACATTGACGTACTCTGCTTGTATTTTGAGCAGTAGCGAAAGGATACGCTTTGCTGCTATGTGAGGCACCGTGGTGGAAAATCCCTGATGCTGGATGCTTTTTTTGTGAAGAAGACGGGTACATGGGGTTTTTGTGAATAAGGTGGTCATTTTTTGAAGAAGGTGGGGCAGGGTTTTGTGTGAAGAATGGGGCTTTAAAATCTTTGTTAAGAATGTGGGGGCAGGTTTTTTTTGTGAAGGAGAGGTTTAACCGCAGCTGGTTCCCCTATTTACCACTATAATGTTTTAAAGCATAGAACTTAGCACTGCTAACCATACAGATATCTTAGCAATAATTTTATTTAGTCAGTAAGAGATCCTCTATTTAAAATATATAAATAATTGAGAATACAGTATAAAATAAGGATTGTCTTGTAAGCAATAAAGTTTTGTCTTTTTAGATATTTATTATATAAAAATATAAATATATACAAATAAAATCTATTACAATAATTTATAGCAGAGTTTATGAGATTAAACTATATGCTTGCAATATCATTAAACTAGAATAACATACCCTCCTGAACATGTCAACATGTCAGCCTCTCTCACTCATTATATTATGGAGCAGCGTCTGTCTCCAAATCTCTCCTCTCTGTTCTCTAATATTTAAAAGTACACCTATTTATACCTTAGGTGTCTTCATTACCCGAGTTTATATATGTAAAAGTAACACTTCTTTTGTTTTTGTGCATTCTAGGGACCTCCCTTAACCTGGCAAAATTACAAGGCCATAACTAAAACATAAGGGTGCACACATCATGGGAAATTCCCTGACTTAGGATGGCATCTTAAAGTCAGAACATCTTTATCTATTTAGGGTTACCGCAGTATATTATGTACTGAAAGAGTTCTAGCATAGCCTTGAAGCTTGTTTATGTATTATTGTTATTGCATTTAATCTGGGACAAAATGGCGTAAACATATTATGTGCTAAAAGTAGGTAAAAGGTTATTGCTTAAAGAAACATATATGAAAAACAATATGTTCCATTTCTAACACCTTGTCAGTTTGCAATATTTCTTAAAGACAAAGTACACAGTTTGAGAAATACAATATTTTCATTTGCCCATAACAGAGGTGCACGGGTTTTGTAAAAGGGGGGCTGGAAAGATTTTGTAGAGGGGCAGGGTTTTTTTAGAAGAGGGGGACAGGTATATTGTGTAAGTGGGGGACAGTGTTTTTTTGTGAAAGGGAGTTGGGCAGGGTTTTTTGTGAAAGAGAAGTGCAGGTTGTTGTTTTTTAGAAGGGAGGTAGGTATTTTGTGCAGGTTTACATTTTTGTGCAATAAATATTCTTGAAAATGTTAAAAAAAAAAAAATTCTTTGTATTTTAAAGTGTGTGTGTGGTGGTGTGGGGGAGGAGGTGCCAGTCTCAGGATCCGCCCCAGGTTCCAAATGCTCTAGGTATGCACCTGGAATTGCCATTGCAGCCAGAATTCAGTCAGATTCACTGGATTTGTCCATCTGAACAAAATCTGGTGTTAGTGAATACCCCTGAAAAAATAGACTTTTTTTTTGTTTTATAGTTCTTATACAAGTGGGAAACTGACAGAGTATGACAAAATGCAGAATATATTTTCAATGATACCCAGCCACACTCTCAGGGCATCACAGGAAACAGTTTTCATTTATCTGCTGCAGATGATCTTCATATACAGTGAGGGGAAAAAGTATTTGATCCACTGCTGACTTTTAATGTTTGCCCAATGACAAAGAAATGATCAGTCTATAACTTTAATGGTAGGTGTATAAGAGAGTGCTCCAAATCTCTGCTTGTTACCTGTATAAAAGACACCTGGTTGCCAGAAATCTTGCTGATTGATAGGGAATTAAATACTTATTTCACTAATTGACATGCAAATCAATTTATAACTTTTTTTGACATGCGTTTTTCTGGATTTTTTTTGTTATTCTGTCTCTCACTGTTAAAATACACCTACCATTAAAATTATAGACTGATCATTTCTTTGTCAGTGGGCAAACATTCAAAATCAGCAGGGGATCAAATACTTTTTTCCCCTCGCTGTATAAGGCACTGCATATGAATGTCGCATGAATTTTAACTCATGAATTTGTTAGCTAATAGGCTCACATTAAACATTGCAAATATTTAAGAGCCACCCTAAGAATTTGCTGAGTATCATGAGAAATGTGATGAACAAACGTTCACAAAATCCCAGCACTGAAGTTGATAGTGACTTGCAATCCCTGTGCATAATTGGAAATTTAGTTCACAACCATCTTCTAACTTTAGACACTCTTGATGTTTGTTAGTTTGATTTTTCCACAATGGTCAGCCTAACCTTATGGTAAAGAGCTAACCAAGAATAATTGGAATTGCAAACACTTTTTTTGTGGAGTTGTTTATAAACTACAGTTGCCATGAATTGTAATGTAAAACTAAAGGCATTATGCCAAAGACCTACGTCTATCCTCTGTCCGTACTCCCACCTCTGATGCTCGCCTCCAGGATTTCTCCAGGGCTGCACCTCTTCTGTGGAATGCCTTTCCCTTCTCCGTTAGACTTTCACCCAGTCTCCACTCATTCAAAAAATCATTGAAAACTCACTTCTTCAAGAAAGCATATCAGTTAAACTTTAAGCAGGTTTTTATCCCCCACCCCCATGACTCCTCTCCTACAACTGTCAAAAATTACCTACTAAGCCCTAAATGAATACTTTTCTAACAACCTACTTCGTACCCCTACTTTTACCCTTTGTGTCACTATACCCCACTTTCTCTAGAATGTAAGCTCATTGAGCAGGGCCCTCCACCTCTCTGTTCCTGTATGTCCAATTGTCTGGTTAAAATTACATGTCTGTTAGTCCACCCAATGTACAGCGCTACGGAATGTGATGGCGCTATATAAATAATAAAATAATAAATAATAATAATAACTACTAATCTTATTGAAGTGTTGATAAAAGGGAAAAGGGAGGTGTTGATAAAAGGGAAAAGCCAGTGGGCCAAAGAACAAAGACATTAAAGCTAGCTCTTTATCCATAATGTAGTCTTAAACCCCTCAATTAGTGTTGTATCATTCAGTGCAACCATCTTGTAATTTGTAACAAAAGTGAGTTATGGTGTGATGATTTACATACTTTGCCACAATAGCGTAAGAGGAAACAACATTGTATCTAAAGGGCCATTATCATGTGTTTAAATAGAGTCAAACCATATATAGACCAAGCCAAGGGGTATCTATATACTCGAAAAGTCAACAGATTAGATTAAATACAACACAAATGAAATGGTTAAATTAACAAAGTAGCTTTTAGAAAAAAAATCAATTAACAGTAAATCTATTTCGCCCCCCAAAACTCATAGAATATATATAATGTATTTTAACCCAACCCTAAATAAAAGGTGGAGAGCTGAATATACATCTGGCTCACAAAAATGTCAATCCAAGATCTTGTCAGGATATTTATATCGGCAGACATATTGTGCTAAAATAGAAATTAAAAGTGTATATTGCCAGAGTCACTCAGAACAGAGCAGACTCCATTTTGCTATCTTCAGGATAACAAAGACACATAATTTCCTTGCTTTCACTAACCACTGAGCCTGAGCTAAGGAATGCATTATATAAACACAGACACTAGTGACAGAGAAGACTAAGTAATTAATTTTACCTTCTAAATTTTACAAGGTCTCATTGTAAGTAAGGGGTGAAATTGAGTTTAGAACTGTCAATTTTAGAAATTACGATCAAAGTAGTTGCCACAAAGACTGAGACAAACGCTTTGAACTGACAGCAAATTTAAGTTATGGTAGTCATTTTAGATAAGTCAAATGATGTCAAAATCGTCATCAGGAAAAGTTAACTATTTCCTGCATAGGAAGGTTTAGTGAGGCGAGACTGCCCTCACTGCCATGGATCAAATACCTAAATTGCGATCTGAAGGTTGAACACACCTTCAGTTTCCTATTGGCCTTATCAACTAATGACATACAGAGGGTCTGGCCCTTTAAAAGTTAGGACAAAGAGAAGAGAGAGGGTAGTTGAGGAGTTTTGGGCATTCAGACTTGGACATGCAGAGAGATTCAGGACACTCTGGGACTAACACTCAACTCTCAAACTCTCTTGGACACAACTCAAGAAACACTCCTTGACACTTAGAATTTTACTGATACTTTCTAACCAACACCACTTTTCTCTATTACTCACACACCTCCATACAACCAATCATACTTGCATTTTCCTGGGACTACCTACTCATCTGATGAGAATACCTACATAACTGGTAATTATGCTGGTTTCATTTAATTAATCTAAATTAATTAAAATCTAATAGCATGATATATGACTGGATAAATCTTGGTCAGATTTCAATATTTAGAAATCTTAGTTAACTAAAGAATATATAGTTATAAACATTCCATTCTGCAGGTGGAATTAAGAATAATTATATATTAATGTGATAGTATCACGTGCTAGCATACCGTTGTTTTTATCCAGGTGTATTAATTTGCTCTAAATAAGATATCTTTTTAAGCAAATTAAAATTCGGCTTATAGAATTTGGTAGATTATTCTTATTGGATGGTTCCAGGAAATGATTAATGAGCTGGTTTGAATGTTATTTTAATTGAAAATTACATGAGAATAGGATACTATATGCCTAGGAGGATCTAGCCAGCATTGAAAGGGTTACTCAGTTGATTTAACTGTTAGCCAAGGTTTTATGACTTTTCCCTGGACTGTGTGAAATTTTGCTTTCTTTGTACTGAGAAATTCCCATTAATCTTGTCTTGACAGTTGATGCTGTAGATTGTACTGTGTTTAGCCATTGCATTGTATACTTATGTTATACTAAATATTCACTGATTAATATCATGCATGCTGCCTAATATTATTGTTCTTTAATTTGTCATAATAAATTATATCTATTTTTATAACAAATTGGGATTTTATTTGTATGGAATACATTTGACTTACATGATAATGATCTCTAAGATCTAAGAGAATTGAAATAGTGGGCAATTCTCGACTGTTTAATATTATCATCCCATAAATATCCCCACAATCTAAATATATACTTTCAGGTTGGACAATACAATAATAGGATCTCCTTAAACCCTCTGCCTTCATTAAACAGTGTGTCTCGAAACTCAAATTCTAGAGCTGTGTACTGCTGTGTGAGTGCATTTATTTTCTCTTGGAATTTATTTATTTGTTGACTATGGCAACGTACCTCCTTGGAAACTTCCTTAGACACATCTTCTTGGAATTTTTGTCCATGTAGAGGCAATCTTGATTCAAGTTATTAAATAAACCTGCTGCACAGACAGATATTCAGTAACAAGAACTTGTTTGATCTAAATAATTTTCAACGGTGGAGTTCAGTGTGTTCCTAACGGAACACCTGGGGAGATGCAATTTTTATTTGTTAGCCCTCTGTCTTTGTTGGGATGTTTAGATTTCAGGGTCCCCAGTTTTTTTAAATACCTAAAATCCAGCACTGACACAGTCTTTTTGGAGCAGCCTGGTCTGCCTTTAATACGTTTATTAAGCTTGATGGCCATTTTGTCCAATTAAATCATTCTTATAGAGAAACATTGGTTACTTAATGCATAGGTATGTCTATCACTGTGATTTGCTAATCAAATTGTTCTTTCAGTCAAGAACAGAGTCAGACTTGGTCCTTACTGTGAAAGCACCCTTGCAATACCCCTTTTGCCACCATCAAAGCCTACTGATGTGCCTTCCCTTTTTGCCTCATTGTCTTATTTACCAAGCAATGTGCAATGCCAAAACCAATCACACTAACACTTTAAAAAAATGTATTATTATTATTATTTATTAGAATTTATATAGCGCCAACAAATTCTTTAAAGCCACAACTGTGATAGAAAGTCTACATTTTATTTCTATTGTAAATATGGCTTTTATTTATTTTTTTGATAGTTGGTAAAAAAATTATCCATCCCACTGCATACTCATTTTATTATTACTATTTGGTCATTTAGCAAACCCCACCAACTAAGTAAGTTTGCTTGTTTTTCCTGTAGCCTTTTTTAATTTTTTGTTGTTGTGTGCCTCCAAATTGTAACCCATCCTCAAAACACCATTGCCTCTGTAAATCTTCATAGTGTCCTGCACTTTCTCTGCATTATCCCTTATGCCCCCATATCTGTTGCCTACCCTTCATTATACACTCTGCTCCTTTACCCACTAAAAGTATACTTTCATATCTAATAGTATATCAAAATGATAAATGTTGCACCTTTTATAAAGTGCCATTCAATATTGTATAAGGATTTGAATTGGGCATTCACTTTTGGAAGAAAAATGGATTGTTCCTCCATTCATCTAAATTCCGAATGGCACAATGGTAAAATGAACTGATGCACCAAACGCTCAAAACTTTACTAGTGTCAAATTTGTTCCCTTATGTGGGATTACCAATCTGTATTTAAGGGTGCCACTAATTTTATCAACTCATAGAGCAGGAAACACTCTTGACCTCATCTTCACCAATCTCTGTACTACCTCTAATATCTCCAATGTTCCATTTCCTCTATCTGACCACCATCTGCTGTCCATTGACATCCGCATACCCCACCCTCACCACATCAGTCTTGCAGAAACCTCCATTGTCTTGCCCTATAGGAATTCTTCACCAACCTCCAAAGTCTCCTTTCACCCATCTCAAATCTCACCTGCCCTAACACTTCAACCTCCCTCTGCAACTTCACTCTCTCCTTTCAACTAGACTTCATGGCACCTCCTACACTTAAGCGCACTAAGAGCCCCCAATTGCAACCCTGGCACACCAAGCTGACCCGATACCTCCACAAATGTCCCAGAACTGCTAAACACTGCTGGAGAAAGTCGCCCTCTGCATCTGACTTCCTTTACTGCAAATTTATGCTGCACTCTTACAGTCTGGCTCTTTCCTCTTCAAAATAAAACTACTTCAATACACTCATAACCACACTCTCCCGCGAGCCCAAATGACTGTTTCATGCTTTTAACCCTCTTCTGTGCCCTGTCATGCCTCCTCCTACTACCACCAACTTGACCGCCACAAACTTTACAACTCACTTCACTAAGAAGATTTCTACAATCAGGGAAGAGATCTCTCATCTCTCTTTCATCCACTACCAACTTTTCCCGTAATCACACTCCCTCAGCTGTCCTATGTTATATTTGCACCCGCTACAGCAGAAGAGATTTCTGCTCAGCTCCGTTCCTCCTGCCCCACCACCTGTTCCCTCGATCCTATTCCCTTGTATCTCATCCACACTTTGTCTCCTTCTCTTGCTCTGCCTCTCACTTTTCCTCTACCCTTCAAATATGCAACCATAACCCAGATTCTGAAAAAGCCCAACCTTGACCCTAATTCCCCATTCAACTACTGCCCTATCTCGCTACTGCCGTTTGTCTCTCTCTCCTTGAGAGAGTTTTGTATGCGAGATTGAGAGGCTTCCTCGAATCCAACTTTCTGCTTGACCCGCTTCAATCTGGATTCAGTGCTCGTCACTCTGTTGAAACAGCTGTGACCAAAGTATACGATGATCTTATCACTGCAAAATCCCATGGTGACTACTCTATTCTAATTCACCTCGACCTTTCTTCTGCTTTTGACACTGTTGATCATCAACAGCTTTTTCTCATTCTCCCTAATCTCGGTCTATGACATCCCACACTCTCTTGGTGCTCTTCCTACCTCTCCCACCACTCATTTAATGTTTCTTTCTCTGGCTCTGCCTCTTCTTCCCAATCCCTCTCTGTTGGTGTTCCCCAAGGGTCTGTTCTTGGTCCCCTATTGTTCTCAATCTACACTGCCTCCCTTGGTAAACACATCGGCTCCTTTGGCTTCCAGTATAATTTCTATGTGGATGACACGCAAATTTATTAGTGATTTCTCACCACCCCTCTTGACTCGTGTCTCTGAATGCCTCTCTGCTATTTCCAACTGATTGGCTGCTCATTTCCTTAAACTGAACCTGTCCAAAACAGAACTTCTGGTCTTCCCTCTCTCAAGTGTTGCTACTACCTTGTCTGTGTTCCTCCAAGTCAATGGCGCTACCATCCACTCTACCTCTAAGGCTCGCTGTCTAGGTGTTCTCTTTGACTCCAACCTCTCCTTCAGCCCTCATGTCCAATCAATGGCCAAAGCCTTCCGCTTCCATCTCAAAAATATTGCATGCATCCGACCCTATTTAACACCTGATACGGCAAAGGTGCTTGTCCATGCCACTGTCTTCTCTCGACTTGACTATTGTAATCCGCTTCTCAGTGGTCTTACGTGTTCCCAACTTGCCCCATTACAGCCTATAATGAATGCGGCGGCGAGGCTCATTTTCCTGTCCGCCTCACCTCCCATGCCTCCCCCCTTTGTCAGTCCCTACATTGGCTTCCTGAAGATATAGGACTCAATTTAAGATCCTGATCCTTGCTTACAAATCTCTACACAATGCTGCTCCAACCTACTTATCCTCACTAATACAAATACATATAGGGGGTAATGTCACATACTCATCCTCACCTTATGGTATCTGCGGTAGAAATTGCCTTCCTGGCAATAATGGAAGTGCCACTCAGCAGCCCTGCGCCAGTATACCTGACTTCTGCAGCATGTCGGTGGATGCCAGCCACTGCGGATCCACGCCATGTTATAGCCCACGTCCGCCCACGGTAATGACGATGTCAACGAGCGTGTGACATCACCCAAAAGACGCCCAAGCACGTTTTGGGGTCAGAGCCCGGTTATGTCCTATCGGATTTGCAGGAAGGTTATTTAAACTCATTTTTACTTTTTCTCACTGCCCTGTCGTGGTTTCCCTTAGATGGTTATCCGAGAGTGTGTTCCTGATCGTGTGTTTCTGGTTTTTGACTTTGGCTTCATTTTGAT
>OW240915.1:281233838-281251338 GCA_933207985.1 Pelobates cultripes | reverse complement strand
AAACCTGTCGCTTGCTCTCTCCTAACTCTCAACTCCAGCTCTGCTACTTTCCTACCTTGTTGTTTGGTTGTTACCCTCTATATCCCCCCTCTTGATGCCCTGCCTATTGTGTTTTTATACTCCACCTCCTCTAAAATGTAAGCTCGTTTAAACTGGGTCATCAACCTATTGTTCCTGTAACATTTTTAAATTATTTTATTTATTGTTAAATTTCTCCCTTTTATTTTTTTAAATTCTTTATTTTTGCAGTGCGTAAACTTACAACAGTCGCTTGTGAGGTACCGCAAAGGCAATCCTCCAGTGTTTTTTAGACAGCTAAGCATAGAGGTACTTGAAAGATCTAGCACATTTTTATATGTAAAAATAATTAGAGTAATGAACTGTATAGATTGTCATAGCTAAGTCTGTTTCACGATATATAGTAACCTCGTTACACTAACTAAACCCGGATTTATCATGCTGTGGCAAGAGCCAGCTGGGTATAGAGATTGAAATTGAAATCACTGGGATCAAGCTGAACAGGGGAGACTTCACTTCAACATAAAATATTCGCCTAAGTGGCTCAAGTATTGAGACAGTGTGTTTTGCGTTACAGCATTCCAACAGGAGCAAAGGAATTTATACATATAGTAAGATTAGAAACACATGCGGTTATTGACTAAATTCCTGATAATCTGTCTCATTTTTTTATATATAGTGAACATGCTAATCCGGCTAAGAACAACTGGCTATGCTGTATAACGGTGTGTGGCAGTTAAGGAGCCGTGTAAGCGCAGCTGAAGGTGTGAAAGAAAGGGGTGATGGTCCCCTGGAACAAATGAAGTCGGTGGATAAGCTATGCGACATACTCAGTTTAGCCAGGTTCACATAGCCAAGATATACAGTTAGCTTGCCAGTAATGGGCAGCTTCTATTACTAGGTCAGGGCTAGTTCAACATAAAATGTTTAGGCATGAGCAGATTCATTTGTCACTGATTTGTATTATAGGCAATCTAGGTGAACTGACAGTGTGAGTAAACTGAATGGTTTAGCCGGTGGTGTAAACAGTGTTATAATGGCATTTTAGTGGAAACACATTTCAAACATTGAGTAGAGTGTAGCTAGTGTCTCTTATATTGTCCCTGAATGTTAACCGAACACCATGTGATGTGGGTACCGCAGGGGTCGGTTGCGCGTTATGAGTGTCCCTGTGGGCTGTCTAGCCAATGCCCTGAGGCGGGAGGGCGCTGAAGCATGATCGCCGGAGTCCTGCTAGTTTCATGTGGGAGACCCACCAATCCAGGGTACTCAGTGTCGGGCCCTCAGTGTACCGCCGCCAGGGGTCAGTGAGTGGGGCGCGGGTAGATACCGATCCGAGGGATGTCAGATGGGTTTTTTGTGGCGGTGTTTGTGCCCAGCTTGTGGAGGGGCATCGTGCCGTCCCTGGCTGCTTGGTTCTGACCCGTTGGTGGCTGGGCATGTGGGGGGTCAACGGCCTCCGGTTCCCTCTCCTGCGTTTGGCCGCAGTCGGGAGGTCCCCCTCCCTGCAGTGCCATGTCTGAGCTTTTTTAGGTTGGGGGGGCTGTGTGGCGAACCTATGGCCTGTTTGTAGTCCCATCCTTAGCTCGGCATGGTATTTGCCTGGGTAGTGTCCGTTGTCTGCGGGGCACAAGCCTCCTGCCCCTCCGCCATCTTGTGGCCTTCAACCCCGCCGGGGCCGTGTCGCTGGGGCGCTAGCTGCTGAGGGGGTAAGTGTACCTGCCGCTGTGGTGGGTCGGTCTGCTGCCACCTTTTCTCCAGCTTCTGCCAGAAAGCGTCCAGGATTTTGTTGAGCCTGTGCATCGGGTCAGTCCGTTCGGCGGAGTTGGGGCACCACGTGGTTGTCGCCATGTTGGGAGAGTCGCGTGCTGTCTCTGCTGGGTCAGCGGCTGCTCCCCTTGGCTCCGTGAAGTCTTGGAGGCTTCTTGCGTACGGACTGGGATCACCCCCGCCGGTCCAGAGGGGGGGGGTAACGGGGCTCCTTCATAGTAGTATGGGCTTTCGAGCTGTACCGACCTGGGAGATCGGCCGCCTCTCCTGTCCGGCTCCCTCTAGGCCGCATGTTTTAGGATTTGCCGCGGCGGGGTTATGGTCGAGTTTTTCCCCTCCACCAGTCACTATTGCCCGGTCTGGAGGTATTGCAGGTGTTTCGTGGGTTGTGTTGTAGGCTTAAGGAGACTCTATATCAGCTTTTTCCCCCTAGTTTGGAGACGAGCTCAAGCTATGCACTTCTCTACACCATGGCAGTCAGGCCCCGCCCCCAAATTTCTCCCTTTTATGATATTGTAAAGTGCTGCAAAATAAGCTGGCCATTATAAATGCCAAAAATAAATATAAGAGTATTCTCCCCCCCAAAAAATAACAAAATGAAAAACAAAGACCATGAATTGGTCTCAATATGAGAAAAATATGTAAATCAAAAGAACCAAAAGCTAAAATATCTGAAAAAATCAAAACAGACAAAAAAAAATAGAAAAAAAGGAATAAAAAGATTAAAAAATAAATATATATTAAAAACAATATATATAAAACAATGTATGTAAATAATAACATATAAAATATATAACAAATAATAATGGAATCATTGCCTCTTTCAGCGACTTTGGTACAAAAGCTTCAGTTCTTCCTTTTGTACCCAACAGGTGGTGGAATATTGCATGATGCCCAGGATATCTGTTCGGCGATGTCAAACTAAAAAAATAACTTTCAATGCACCGTTTAATATTACAGGCATGGTATGAGCCTCCCTCATTTGCTTTTAACGATAACCTCCGCAGACTGTCATATTAGGTTCTAGGTCTCTGTGTATGTACTAGCTCGAAATGCCTAATACTCACGCATTTACCATATCTAGGAATACATACACATAACTCACCAGCATAGAGCGACGGGTTTTTGAACCCATTCCCTTGACTTCCCATTGTACAACTACCCCAAGAGGGATACCGATCCCACGCTACTGCTTAGCTTGTCCAGTTTCCCCACCACAAAGATGACCGTTTGCTTGAGTATGTCATTTATTATGCTGAAAATTGTATACTTACTCTAACCCATTTTTCTTTCTCTATTGAACCGGTCAAAAATTAATAGAAATAAAGATTGACACAAAAAATAACTTTCTCTAACCTTAGAATTCCTCCCAGTGCATAGAAGGATAGATGTGGAACACCAATTCACTACCAGCAGTCATAATTAGTGATGTCCCGAACTGTTCACCGAACGGTTCGCGAACGGTTCGCCACGAACGGTTCGCCACGGACTCATCATTGAGTAAACTTTGACCCTGTACCTCACAGTCAGCAGACACATTCCAGCCAATCAGCAGCATGCCCTCCCTACCAGATCCTCCCACCTCCTGGACAGCATCCATTGTGAAGCTGCATTCTTAGTGAGCTGTCCAGGAGGTGGGAGGGTTTAGGAGGGAGGGTCTGCTGCTGATTGGCTGGAATGTGTCTGCTGACTGTGAGGTACAGGGTCAAAGTTTACTCAATGATGAGTCCGTGACGAACCGTTCGTGGCGAACTGTTCGCAAACCGTTCGGCAAACAGTTCGGGACATCACTAGTCATAACATCAAAAAGCATTTTTATAGACCTACCAATTTGAATATTGGTGCACAAATCATTAACTCCCATAAAATAAAAAGCTCTACTAAAATCGGTGCATCTGAGAACTAACATGGGTGTATAATTCTCTGTCTTGGAACTGTATCAATAAATAATAAAAATTATTTGATACATATTTTTTTTAAATAAATCAGTTTAAAAATATTCTGGAACCTGATTAACAAATCCAAACAATCTACAACAAGTTTTGATGCAAATAATCAGCTGAAGGTTTTTTTTTTAGAATTGTGTGCTAAACTCTCAATGATCATTACTAATAATAAACTATGCTGATTGTGGATGGTGGCAGCCGCCAATCAGTGATTCATACAGTTGCAATAATCATATCTCAGGAAATGCAGGTTAGCTAGATGTATCTATTAAAACACACCTGTGAGAGAACAAACCACTGAAGAGATTTAAAAAAATATACCAGTCCAATATATAGTCTGTTTTTACAGAGCTATGAAATGGCTCAAAAATTGTGTAATCAAAGCCATTTAAATTCATTGGTCCCACTAAGATTTCAACAACAGAGGTTAACAGTAATTCCATGGCTATGGTGGACAATATATTACTAAACTTAAAAAATGAAAAGTTTGGTTTTAATATATGTTAATTTGTAACCTGTATTGTCTTTTCCCTATTGCTCAAATGTGAGCTAAAGCAAGGATAGTAACCCCACTACTCAATGGATTAAATGTTCAATATCAATAGTAATGATGCAGTTGCTGTGGAGATAATGATAGTTGACTTTGTGATTCTGACCATGGAGTGACATAAGTTCTTGAAAAAGTATCAGTTTATTGTTTGCAAACACAGATAAACTGTCCATTTAACATGTTACAATCTATGCATTTTTACACAGACCTTATTTAAATATATAGCTAATTGAAGGTTAAAGGGTATGAATTACTTGAGTAGGAGAATGTTCATCTTTTATATAATGGTTATTAATTTGACATGTGAGCCTCAATTATATATTTTTGAATAGGTTTTTCAAATGATTTTATATATTTTTTTAAATTATTTTAATATTTTTTTAAATACTGATGTACTTCTTTAAACATGATATATTTTTTAATAGTTTGAAAAAAATCCTTTTAAAAGCCTATCTAAACATATTAAGTTATTTGAAAAGTTTATCCAGTGGCAGGCGTTCTATACCCATTATTGGGTCGCACACTTACAATCAATGTAACTTTTGTGAGTGCAATAATTCACAATCCTTACAGGTGTTTATTCAATATTACCCAATAATTGGTTTTATGTTTTGTTTGAGGATACGGCTATAGGTTTTTTAGGGAAAGAGTTACACCTCTGGCAGCAAAGGAGTTAAACTCCATATGAAATGCTGCACACACAGACTCAAATCACCATGACTACTTCAATTCACTGAAGTGAGCATGGTGTTGTAACCTTTTAATTCAATTATACACTTAACACAAGCCTTACATTTTGTTTACGTTCATTACAAGACAAATTCAAATTGTGTAAACACATCAAGGAGTCAAGGCCCTCAATTCTAGCTATAAAATTAGAGGTCAGGTTCAGATGCCGTAAATATCATAGGTGTTATAGTCCTTCAAACCTAGGAACATGATTTCAATGTAAATCGTTTGAAATGAGATGGGAGTTCAAGGAAATCTTCAACAAGCTAAAAAACATTGTTACCAAAGAAATGTACCACTTGGATAATATAGAAAGTGACTTACAGAGTCAATTTAATTTTCAGGAAATAAACAAAATATGAAGCTAGCAATGTTTCAGTGCAATGCCTGAGTGTAGTTTAATGATCTTCATTATTATCATCACACAAATCTTTATTTATATTTTTATGCATATGTTGCCTTCAATTAGAAGTTATTTTGTGGAACACCGAATGACAAAATTCATTTTATCTATTGAAATATATTTATTGAGGACATCACATCAAGCAAGCAATCACAATAAAAGCGATAAGCAATGAAACCCTGGGTAGAGTTACAGTATCCAATTTTACAAATGCAAAACCAGAGATAACAATATGAGTAAAAAAAACAGGGTATTGAGAGAAAAGGAAAAAAAAACAAAGTAGAAAGGTAAAAAAAAAGAGGAGGCATGAGGTCCACCATTACGGAGGAGTATAAATAGTGACTCATTTTACCCTACAGATTGACAACGTGCTTAATGGCTTAGTGGGATTTTAGTGTTATCTGAGTAATCACAAGAATGCATCACTGTTGCACGACTGTTCTGAAAATTGCTACTCATAAAATACACGTAGGTGGTGAGCATCATTGTGGGACACACACTTACAATATGTGCTAGATCATAAAGCTAAATGGGTGTCTTATGAGTGCTGGAAATAATAGAAATGAGGATTGTGGCAAAACCGACCTCGCCACGTGTCGTCCTTGGAGGGGGCTGCTTGCCCGCCTCTTGCCTTTGGACTATGGCCCTGCAGGTTAAACTGTTTATTTTCCCTGCAGAAAGGCTTATTCGTGTGATCTGAGTGCCATTCATCTAATAATGTGCAGTCAGATCCAAGCTATCTGGGGATATGTAGAAATGTGTGTTTTATGTACTAAATGTGTCAGTATGTAATTTTATGTCTTTTACTGTCTTTTTGTCTGCCATGTGGGTAATGGAGTTTGGCTCTGTCTTTGGAGATAATTAGATTCCTTCTCCAATTATCTCCAGGGCAGAAGGGAGGAAGCCAGGATGCATTGTGGGGATGTTTTACTTTTACTGTTTGAGCCAGGGGGAACAAAAGATACTTTTACTAACTTTTGAACCCCTGGTCTGATTCATGCCATTTTTTAATATGTTGTTCCCCTGAATGGATTGATTGTGAATATGTATTTTTATGCGAATGTGATGTATATTTTGGGAGTTATGAATGTTGTGTAAAAACTGTATTTTCCCTACCTATGATAATTGTATTTCCCTGTGTGTACAGATAATTAGTTTACAGGTAGAGGGGAGGGCTATGTGTGGGATGTAACTATTGTGTGATTGGTTAATGTACGTTACTGTGTGTGTCCCTCCCCTTCATGGGAGCACCTAATAAAAAGGGCTGCAAGCTAGCAGCCAGAGAGTTCTATTTTTACCCTCAACTTGAGTCCTGTCTCTTATTGGGGGAATCTGCTACAAGGGATTGCTATGCTAGGCATATTCCCTTGCTATAATCACTGAGCTCTTGTAAGAGCTTGTTCCTGCTTCGTTCTGAAGGGAGATAGCTGCAGCCTGCGGTGCTTATGGTGTCTGGTGGAGTACTTGGAGTCCTCTGGAAGCGCTAGGAGCATCTTTCAACGGAGGTACCCAGTCGGGGTGCCAGGTGATCCGTTACATTGGTGGCAAGCGGCGGGATGGCATCCTAGTGCGAGGAGAAGCAGCTCGGAGACACCGGTAACGTGTGGAGTTGTGCAGCGTCCTTATCTTCAGCAACATAATGGAACCAGCAGTGGCTACAGCAAGCATGGCGTATAGCTACTCCGTACTAGAGTTTGGCACGATGGTAGGGTTGCACCTGAAGTTTTACGGACCCAATCCAGAGGAGAAATACGTGCGGTTCGTGTGGGACATGGTGACCCGGAACCTACAACACAGGGCGTTGAGGGAAGGCCAGTGGGCACGTTGGGAGAAACTCCAGCCACAGGTAGAGTGGGACGAGGAAGAAACCGAGGTGGCCGGTGGAGATGGGACCGAGGTCTCTCTACCGGCCCTACAGGGATGCTGGGCACCCGGCCCAGATCCCCAGCGGCAGTATGTTTTACAGGGAGGGGAGACAGTCGGTCTCACTCCCCAGCGGCAGAATGTGTTATTGGAGGAAGAGACAACCGGTCTCCCTCCCCAACAGCAACCAGAGGTACCCGAGGTAGAGGACCTCATAGACTGGTCCTGGGAGGACCCCATAGACTGGTCCTGGGAGGACCCCCTGCAGGCAGGTGGAGATGGGACCGAGATCTCTCCACCGGCCCTACAGGGATGCTGGGCAACCGGCCCAGATCCCCAACTAGAGCTGGAGTTACAGAAAGTGGAGAGCATCGACCTCCCCCCCCAGCAGCAGCCGGAGTACCAGGGGGAGGTAAGTGATATTTCTCCTCCCCAGCCAACTCCTTTGTTCCCTGACCCCCAGCAGAAGAGCTGGCAACTGGGCAGAGCGCCGCTGGCCTCTGTCCTCCCTTGTTTCCTTCCCCTGAGCCTGACTTTCTACAGGCTGCCCCAGCGGAAGGTGCCGTCCTTCCTCCCCAGCGGCAGTGCGTACCCCAGTGATGGTGTCGTCCGTCCTCCCCAGCAGCAGTGTGTAACCCAGGGAGCCGAAGGTGTCGTCCTTCCTCCCCAGCGGCAGTGTGTACCCCAGGGAGCTGAAGGTGTCGTCCTTCCTCCCCAGCGGCAGTGTGTCCTGCAGGGAGCAGAGACCGTCAGTCTCACACCCCAGCAGCAGGACAAAATAATGAAAAGGGGAGACAGCTGGTCCGCCTCTCCACCAGCAGAGAGAGTGTCAGGGAGAGGAGCCTGTTAACCCCTCTCCCCAGCGGCAGTTGACAGTCCAGAGAGAGGAGCTTGTTACACCCTCTCTCCAGCGGCAGCCTAACCCACCAAGGGGAGATGTTGAGCCCCGCAACTGTGCAGATGGGACCGTAGTCTCTGCGCTTACAGCCCAAGGGGTAGAGACGGTCGGTCCTGTTCCCCAGCCCCAGAGCTGTGTACCCAGAGGGGAGACGGTCGGTCTCCCCCTCCCACAACCAGGCTCCAATCAGGCTACTTCGGTGGTAGCACTGGCACCAGGGCAGAGTACCGCTGGTCTCTGCCCACTCAGCAACCCACCAAGGCAGTCTACCAGCTCCCCACACAGCCGTGGTGAGGCACCTGGACATGGACAAGTTGCTACTTTATCCAGGTGGAGTAAACATTTATTGTGGGTGGGCTGTACTGCTGTTTGTGCTTCGTGGGTGGGTTGCTGGACTAACCAGGGCACTGACCGGCAGGAGGTCAGATACCCTGTTAGTCTGGGGGGCAAAGGGGAGAAGTGTGGCAAAACCGACCTCGCCACGTGTCCTTGGAGGGGGCTGCTTGCCCGCCTCTTGCCTTTGGACTATGGCCCTGCAGGTTAAACTGTTTATTTTCCCTGCAGAAAGGCTTATTCGTGTGATCTGAGTGCCATTCATCTAATAATGTGCAGTCAGATCCAAGCTATCTGGGGATATGTAGAAATGTGTGTTTTATGTACTAAATGTGTCAGTATGTAATTTTATGTCTTTTACTGTCTTTTTGTCTGCCATGTGGGTAATGGAGTTTGGCTCTGTCTTTGGAGATAATTAGATTCCTTCTCCAATTATCTCCAGGGCAGAAGGGAGGAAGCCAGGATGCATTGTGGGGATGTTTTACTTTTACTGTTTGAGCCAGGGGGAACAAAAGATACTTTTACTAACTTTTGAACCCCTGGTCTGATTCATGCCATTTTTTAATATGTTGTTCCCCTGAATGGATTGATTGTGAATATGTATTTTTATGCGAATGTGATGTATATTTTGGGAGTTATGAATGTTGTGTAAAAACTGTATTTTCCCTACCTATGATAATTGTATTTCCCTGTGTGTACAGATAATTAGTTTACAGGTAGAGGGGAGGGCTATGTGTGGGATGTAACTATTGTGTGATTGGTTAATGTACGTTACTGTGTGTGTCCCTCCCCTTCATGGGAGCACCTAATAAAAAGGGCTGCAAGCTAGCAGCCAGAGAGTTCTATTTTTACCCTCAACTTGAGTCCTGTCTCTTATTGGGGGAATCTGCTACAAGGGATTGCTATGCTAGGCATATTCCCTTGCTATAATCACTGAGCTCTTGTAAGAGCTTGTTCCTGCTTCGTTCTGAAGGGAGATAGCTGCAGCCTGCGGTGCTTATGGTGTCTGGTGGAGTGCTTGGAGTCCTCTGGAAGCGCTAGGAGCATCTTTCAACGGAGGTACCCAGTCGGGGTGCCAGGTGATCCGTTACAAGGATGTTCAACTTTAAGCAGGAGACATATAAATCCTGGATATAATACAGGTAAAAAAAGGGCACTGCATGATTGCAAATGATCCTTTATGCCATATGGGTGCAGTGTGTATGACCTACCTTCTAAGTTTCAAGCTGAAGCCTAAAAGTATACTAAATTTTTTTTGCAGATTAATTTAGCAGATTAACTGATCACTGTAACCAGCTACCCTGTCTGAGTGGGGGTAAAGTGTCACTATGAGCACCAGGGGTGTAGGAACAAGGTGGGGTGGGGGGGACGAATCACCCACAAACAAAATCTGGTGTAGCTCAAAAAGATCACATGATATCTACCCATTTCTACTGATAGACTTTATTGTGATATCATCATTATTGACCTAAATATGACAGAAGCGACTAGGGAAACCTCACAAAATGAAGAATTTCCTCTCCTTCATCCAGTTTGTCTGAATGAAATATGACCATGATTTCTGTTCCTGCCTCTACCATTCAGAGGATACAATATAGAAGCTGACGGACAAACTACAAGAATACCAGTAACATAGTATCTATTAGATTGTGGACAAGCTCTGAATATTATCAACAATCAAATTATCTGACCACTGATCAATCAGGCTTTTGTCCAAATCAATCAACTTTGACTGCCCTCTTAAAAGTTTGCAATGACATCGAAGCTGGCATGGAACAAGGAGACTTAACTGGAGCTATTTTCTTTGATTTTTGACACAGTAGACCATGTCATGACCATCCGCTAACCTGGTTTCGATTATATGTTTCAGACTGATTGCAATATGTGGCCATTTCTGATAGCGCCTCCCTTTTCCAGTCACATGTGGTGTTCTCCAAGGCTCCATACTTGGCCCCCTGCTCTTTACATTATTTCTAAATGATCTGCCTAATGTCTGCAAATCCTTAACTGTACACATGTATGCAGACGACACTGTAATCTACGCAAGTAAACCCAAACTACCACAGCTTGAGGCTGTGCTTCAAAACCCATTCAGAGGTAGAAAAGTGGATAGCGGCTAACAAACTCTTCCTAAACACTGACAAAACAGTTACAATGATATTTGGAACTTTACCTAAATTACGTAAACTGCAAAATCAACAACTATCTATTAGAATAAATTCAATCAGCACACTGACAGCAGTCTGTTCTTTCAAATAGCTAGGTATGTTGCTAGACCCCAATTTATCCTTTGGCCTTCAAATTGAAAACATCTCTTCAAAACTTTACCCAAAACTAGGTGCCCTGTACAGAAACAAATTCTGCCCAAGCCCTACAGTAAAGAAACAGTGCAACAAATGCTAATGCCGGTCATTGATTATGGGGATGTTGTGTATGCACCTGCATCGCAAACCCACCTTAATAAACTTAATACGTTATATAACTCGTTCTGACGCTTTGTACTAGAATGTACTTTACGCACCATTGTGACCTATTAAAAGAGCTATACTGGCTATCCCTGGAAACCCTTCACTCTTCATCTTTCCAGCCTTCTGCATTAGAGCTTTTCTGGGAAGCTCCCAACCTACCTGAGTAGAATGCTCTCCCCACCTCCTATAACCTCCGATCCAGTACTAGCACGATATTTAGCATACCACAATACAAAGATAAAGTGGCTCGATACTTATTTTCCTACAGAGCACCGCAATTATGGAATAACCTCAGGGACACAGTCAAATCTTCATTCAATCTAAAATATTTTATGAGATCTACGGCAATATACCTCAGCACAGAATGCACCTGTCATGGTTCAATATATTTATTACCTGTTATGTGTTAAATGTATGTATATATGTATGTATGTGTGTGTGTTTGTTTATTGTATTTTTTTTGAAAACCAAAGAAATCTCAATGTATCCATCCTGGTCAAATATTTTATAAATAAATAAATATGTGGATGCTAACTTTTCTCACATGAAAACTTGTTTCCTAGTTATTCTATTTCCACTTTCGATCATTATTTAGCTAAATGTGTAATTGAACACTACCTAGCTAGCAAAGTGCCCCTTACCTCAATCACGTTTTTAATTTATACCCGTGTTCAGAAGTGGAGGTGTGTGGTTCCTACAAAATATAAGATCTATGAAAAAAAACAAAGAACTTGAAGATATCCAAAACTGATGGAAGGTCTTCAATTTAATCCATAAAATAACAAAATGTACTTACTATCTTGAAAGGCACAATAAGTTGTTGAATTATCTGCTTTTCTACCTTACCCATCTCCACCAAAATACATACACCTTCTCTTTCAAATTCTCATAGTGGCACACATGCCACATAGCAATCCCCCAAAGTTTCATCTTAAAGGAATGTGGTGGATATTGTTAATGATGGTAGTGCCTTGAATACCATGTCATCTTACCTGAAATCATTTCTGAACTATGGGCATGTTCCACCAGAGTTGTGGTCAAAGTATATTGCCTCCAATGATTACCCTACCTTTCGGTGCCAAACATATTATCTTCCATGTTCTTTCTTACTTATTGTTATTGGTCAGTAGCTGACACAGCTCACAAACTGCTATGTTTGGTTTTGGTGTGGTTTCAAAATCAAATGCTTTAGCTGTCCTGTGTACTGTAAATTTATAAGGCTTTTACAAGTCTCTCATTCTTTGTACTATTAATTAAAAAAACAAAATATAGTTCAAGGAAAAAAAAGACAGTCAAGAAGTTATGGGAAGACTTAATTGTATGGAAGTAGCAATAAAGGCATTATATACGGCAAGTTTTGAAAAGATTCGCACCTATGATGTATTTTTGAATGATGGCTATAAATAGTAAACAAAAGGAGAGTGTAGCAGAGAGGTAGTATAATCCACAGTATCTCCGCTGGGTAACAGGAACAGCATAAAATAATCCAAGGAAATAAATACAGCATACAATAATCCCGGTAGCGTTATAAGAATCCTTCCTTCCCAAGAACTAGACGACACATAGGCTGGGAGTCAACTGACAAAGAAATATTGGATGAATAATCCAATATATATTCAGGAGTAGTATATACCTTTAAATTTTAAACTGGTGTATAGAAATGCTGAAATGACATAATATGACTTAGAATAGCATATGAATAGAGAGAATATATAAAACATATGATATAAGTATGCTTATGTTGTAATAAATCCAATAGTAAAAAGAATGTCCCTATATTGATACAATTGTATCACTTGGGATGAAAGTTCATAACAGTCCGTGAATAGTGTTAGCTATTTCAGCTTTTGCCAGTTATAAGCAAACTGGAATAGTGGATGCTGAATTAGCTGAATTAGTGTAGTACAATAATATATTTAATTGCATATGCAGCAATGGTGGTTTGCAATGTACTTTTGTACTTATAGAAAAAGAAATAATAATCACTAAAAGTTTTTCTAAAACTTTTAGAAAAACAGTAGCTTGTAATAGCTTCATTCCACACAACAGTTTCCACAAAAAAAGCTGGCTAAATAATATTCCATTCAGTCAACTTAGGAGGATCAAGAGGAACTGTTCAGAATCCAATATCTGCGAAGAACAAACTACAAGGATGATATCAGAATTCCAAGCAAAAGGGTACTCAACAAAAATACTTAATGAAGCTTTATCGAAAACTTCCCTCCTAACAAGAGAACAAATTTTAACAACAAAATCGAAAACTAGCAATACCAATTTAGAAGCTCCAGCTTTTATAACTAGATACAACAACCATACTCATGAATTTAAAAAATGTTTACAAAAAAATTGGAATATTCTAAAAGGGGATCCTCAACTAGATCAAATATTAGAAAAGCAACCTAGAATAACATATTCTAAAGCCCCAAATCTAAGTCTACAATTAGCTCCAACAACTAAACAAGAAAAAATACAGGAAAACAATAATATTATTTCAAAGAAAACCTTAGGCTTCTGGAAATGTGGAAGATGTCAAGCCTGTAATAATAATCCAAATCAGCCAACCAAAACCACATTTGCCCATCCTCAAACAAAAGAATGTTTTAAAATTAAATCGCAACTAACATGTGACACTAAGGGTGTGATATATTTATTAAAATGTCCATGTGGAAAACTATATATAGGACGCACAAAAAGAACATTTAAAATAAGAATGGGAGAACATATTAGGAACATCAAAAAAGGACTCCATTCTCATAATCTTTCCAAAGACATTAAACATGCAAAAAATCCTGGAGGTCTTAATTTTATGGCAATACAAAAAGTTAATAGCCCATGGAGAGGAGGCGATTTAGAAAAAGAATTAGATAAAGCAGAGGCAAGTTGGATATTTAAATTAGAAACATTAGAACCAAAGGGACTAAATGTAGATTTTGAATTGCGAGCATTCTTATAAAAAACTTAATAAAAAAAAAAAATTTTAGAAAATTTTTATAAAATCTTTTATAAAATTAAGTATTCTCTTTTTTATGTCTATTTATATTTTTATTCAATTAATGAATTATTCTTGTTCTGTTCTTTTTTAGTTCGAACGATTTCTCCTTAACATCAGTCTCCTATATAATATAATACTATTGTTCTCTTATAAAGAATCATCTTCTTATGTATATGTAAATTTTTCAATGAGTTATGAAATCTCCTTTTCCAATAATATGTCTATATCAATCATTTAGATTAACTGGTATCCACTGATTTTTACAAATGCATTACATTGAAATTATACTATTTGAAAAATATGCTGACATATCTATTTTATCAAACATTCCAATAGAGTCTCTTAATGAACTAGAATTATATATATCAATGTCTCTTTTTTATAAAAAAATTTTTTGCAATTGAAAGTTTTAGCATAAAATGTATTTTATTTTTTATCTTATTATTAAAGTTATTCAAATATATGTGTATAAAAATATTTAGTGCTTATATGAATTGTAATTGTGAATCACAACTGTGAAATACACTATGAGATAGAGCAAGTATGGACTTTAGCCTGAAAGGGTTAACAAAAGCCAAAGCAACCACTGGCTATTTAAACCCGTGGGTCTCTCCTGCTCAACATCCTCTGATGAAGTGAGCAGCAGACTCACGAAATGCGTAAGGACATTATTTTACTTTCTGGCACTTACCGTAAAGACGAACAGGCTGTATTTGGAACGCAGGAAGATCGGTGACACGCACGCGGCTCCCAGCATCATCTGCCGGCAGGACCAGCACCTAACAGCTGCTAACACCGTACTTTCCCGATTCCAGCTCAACACATCTAGTTCTTTGCTTAATTGTAAGTGCAATCTCTGTTTTATTCTGTGGACAATAAATTTATTTTTAACACAGAAAGCACTTTTGAATCTCTGCAAGACTGGAGGGATTTCTTTCCTATTATACTGCAGGTCACTAATTATGACCTGTTAGTGATTATTATTTATTTTTCTATAAGTACAAAAGTATATTGCAAACCACCATTGCTGCATATGCAATTAAATATATTATTGTACTACACTAATTCAGCTAATTCAGCATCCACTATTCCAGATTGCTTATAACTGGCAAAAGCTGAAATAGCTAACACTATTCACGAACTGTTATGAACTTTCATCCCAAGTGACACAATTGTATCAATATAGGGACATTCTTTTTACTATTGGATTTATAACAACATAAGCATACTTATATCATTTGTTTTATATATTCTCTCTATTCATATGCTATTCTAAGTCATGTTATGTCATTTCAGCATTTCTATACACCAGTTTAAAATTTAAAGGTATATACTACTCCTGAATATATATTGGATTATTCATCCAATATTTCTTTGTCTGTTGCACTTATAGGGATTTTTTAGTGGAGTCCCTCTTTTCAGTTGAGAGTTAAACCTTTAGCTGTGTTTTATATTCTATCCTAAGGTACACTATTTGGACCTTTATATTTTTTTCTGGGAGTCAACTGAGCTTTTAATCACAGGTCACTGTATTTATGGGATTTCCCATGCAAGGGGTTTCCCTGCTGACATTTCAGTGGTGGTACAGTAGAGGACTACATGGGGAACTGACCAACACATACATTTCTCCCATCATGCACTGATGGACGAGAGGGATACTCCCACTGGAATATACCGTTAAGGGGATTATCCCTCCGTGCAGCAGAACTTACATTTTACATTAAAATGCATAACTTGCTTTATATTCACTGTATTTAAATGATTGGACAGCTGGAGGCTGAGCGCACAGTTCGTGGAAATACCGCTTTTTAGCTCCCAGTCTAACTAACCGAACGCCATACGAAATACACATTATTTCCAGCACACTGTTAAAATAGCGATTGATATTAGGGGAACAAGCTACCGAATGGCCTGGAAGTCCAGCGGTGTTCACACCGTCGAGTAGCCGATTTTAGTTCCAGGCGCTCAACGACAAAACACCGCTAGGCTAACAAAGGATCCAAGATGGCCGACCGCAGCGTGGTCGGTACCCGAACGACGGCCACCTAGGTAAGCCTTTAACTACCGATTGCAACACACAAGAGGTCGTGGGCGCCACACGACCTCGTGTGTGTGGTCGACTATTCGGTAGTTTATTCGTTTCACGAACAGTGTTGAAACTCACTGTTCGTGAAACTACAGTATGAATGCTGGGGTTTCATGCCGCCAGCATACGAATGCCCTTCATTCACCTGAAATGAAAATATAGCAATACACTTGGTTCTCACAGCTGAAAACAGGGATATAAACATATGGATAGTCTTAATTGGCTAGTTTTGCCACAGAGAGTGATATTCACTTACTCCAGATGCCACGTTGCATATTGGATGAACATAAATAAGGAAGAACCAAGAAAGCACAACATGGCATGAATCCGTGTTATATTTGTGGAATACAGCAAAGTCTATGAGGTGTAAACTCACATTGATGAGAGCCTCTAACAGGACAGGCTCAAATCACAACAGGTTCTGTGCTGTCTGGTGGCACTTTACCCTTTTGTGATGTTAACAGATGTCCTCAGAAAAATGAAAGAGTAAAAACCACTATAGTGAAGTACATAATATCAAAAGGTGCTTAAATTATAAAGTGCAGATTGCTGCTCACCTTCTCCAGAGCCAATGAAAACTGGCTCTAGGTAGAATCACCTAGGTGCCAGTAAAAAGGCAATACCCTTCACATAGGATGCAGAAGTGGAGGTAGCCAAGGTAGGACTAAAAATACGTATTTATTATATTTATATTCTTAGACTTGAACATCTATGTGGAACACAGTAAAATAAAAACACACGTTCTTTAAACCAGTGGATGTTAACAGCTATATACGGGAGAATAGTTGTCATTTTCCCCCATGGATACTAAATGTTCCCAAATCTCAACTTTAAAGGATTAAAAGAAACTGCTCGGAGGACATAATGTTTCCGGAACAAGCAAAAAAGGTCTTAGGAAACTTTAGAGATAAAGGATATGAAGAAGAGACCCTAAAAAAGGCATACAAAGATTGCCTCTTTTGGATACAAATATACCAATATTTTTAAAATAATAGCAAGGAAATATTGCCCTATACTACGTGGGAATGAAATCCTCGAAACTGTACTCCCAGAGAAACCATTAATAATATATAAGGAAGTCCCAAATTTAAAAAGGAACCTTGTACATAAATCACATTACGTCCAAGAAGAAACTTAACATGTTTAAGGAACCAGTGGGCTTTTATGGATGTGGAGTCTGTATCGCCTGTAAATGTACAGGAAATAGGAAGAGATACCACAACGAATTTAACAAACCATCTGAGAGAACAGAAAAGTATCCAATTAAATACCTCATTAGTGATGTCGCGAACCCGAAATTTTCGGTTCGCGAACGGCGAACGCGAACTTCCGCAAATGTTCGCGAACCGGCGAACCGCCCGAAACGCCATTGACTTCAATGGGGAGGCGAATTTTAAAACACACAGGGACTCTTTCTGGCCACAATAGGGATGGAAAAGTTGTT